>VYXB01002395.1:0-48346 GCA_013397135.1 Pachyramphus minor
TGTTTCCCCCCATTTACTTTAAGTAGAGCAAAGGCTGTACCCATTTAGACCCACACCTGATCTGGCCAGATAAAAAGCACTCAGTGCATTTTTATTTCAAGATCTTATAACTCTCCTGGCCCAAGTACCCAACACTGGTGTTAATTTTGTTGCAGGAACTATTCCCATGAATAATTTGATGATGCAAATGATTTGAAGTTGATCCCCACCACGCAGGAAAGATCACAGGCAAAACATTACACGTGGGTACATGAAGGACTAAATGATCCTGGCTGTCCTTGATTTTGAATGCTGATATTCAGTCTGGAAAATATTCCTGTTACAAATTTGAATGTGTGGAGATAATTGCTCTTATTAATCCTGTTATCTTAAATATTGAACTTACATGGTAAAAGAAAGTCCTGCTGCAATAAATTGTAAACCATGTGGGAAAGCAATTTGGGAAAAAAAATATTCTTTTTGCATAATAGATCAATACAGAAAAGAGAATAAATTCCAATACCAGTGTTACATGGAAACTCTGTGCAAGAGTCACATTTTGAAACAGACCTTGAAGAGCTTTTCCTGGGGTTTAAGTACACCAGTTACGCCCCTTTTCAGGGTGCTTCAAGAATTTAGACCAAAATTAAATTTATTCTTTTTAACTCAATTCCATCTTGCATGAAACACTATTAGAGAGCATCTGTCATTTTAAACCACTGTTTATTTTTTGCTAATGAAAGAAGACATACAGGCCATCATTATAAAACAAATTCTTGACAATATCAGCAATATCCATCTTCTTGCAGCAGTATTTTGGAACACAACTATTCATTTTCCCCCCTTCATTAAAACATTTTATCGTGTTAATTATCATTGTGACAAATTTAATATTACAACTCATTTTATGACCTGCAAAATTAATTCCTTTAAGGATTGTCCTCTTTAGCCATTACTCCTTCTGAGGTTGCTCAAATACAAGTACCATCAGAATAGCTTAAAAAAAAATGTTTTCTGTTCACTGATACTTCAAATTAGTAAATGAATCATAATTTTTCAGTAATTCTTCTGCAATGAACTAATTAGTAGATGTTTTCTCAAGCTCTACATACATGCCTCAAAGTCAGAGAAACTCTGTGGTTCACATCCAGTGAAATTCACTGCAATAAAAGGACATTTTTACTGATAAGAATTACATCACTGTTCATACATAAACCCACTGTCTTTTTTGTTGTTTTTTTTTTTCATTCTTGAAGAGATAAATGTCAAAGGATACATTTCAGAGCAAAATAATTTCATATTATCCATTTGGATGGAGTTCTCAGTTTCCTAAATCTCACTTTCAATTAAAAGCAACAACTGTTTTCAGTTTTTATCCTTTGCAGCCATGAATCTTTGAATTTGAGAAGCAAAGGAAAGCAAGTGTATCCAATGCAGCAAGAGCTTCCTTGGTTTGCAGAGTAAACAAATTACTCAAACACACTCACTTCAGTGAGTTCCATCTTATATGGTCTGCTTGGTCCATCAATATTAATATTCCTCTGAGAAATAAATAATAATAATATTAATACTTCATTCAGAAATATCCATATTGCTTTAAAAACAGAGACATCATCCCATGTGGAGGACACAGACATCCTCTTGCAATAATTGGTGTAATTCTCTCTGGGTACATATGAAGGACCAGATAGAAGAAATTAAAACAGAAGACATATCTCTATGGCTTTTAAAATTATGTTATGTCTATTTATATATAACAATGTAATTGTTTGGGAATTTTTCCCTATGGAGAAAAAAATGCCAAATTTCACAATATGATTTTTGAGTCTCAGTCATGCTCCGTGTTTTGAAGCTATCCAGGGGAGGCCAGGAGAAATGAGGGAATATTTTCCTCTTCATTGCATGGCCAAAAAGATCTCACTAAATAGGCAATGTTAAGCTCATAGTATGCTCAACATTTCCTTGGAGGAGAAAACAAAGATCTTTAATAAACAGTAGAAACGTCTTTCAGGGCATTTTTAAATCCATCTCACAATAATGCTTTTAAGATCAATGTGTTTAATATTCAAGTGAAATAGGAAAAAAAAAAAAGAAAAAAAAAACAAAATTAAAAACATGTGTATAGGGAGATAAAGGAAATTTTAGAGAGAGTGACCAGGGGAAGCTCAGGTGTGCAGTTCAGCTGTTGTTTTTGATAAATGAAGTGGAGAAGGGAGTAAATGATTCTCTTCATCTGTTATGAATAAAAAGAAAAAAAATTTGCAAAATGTAAGATTCCAATTAAGAGATCTGTTCCCACTTCATAATCATGTTTCTTCAGTGATGAAGTCAGCACAGCTCTCACAGACAGCAGTTCTTATAATCAGCACTAAAACTGGTTTGCCCTATTCTTACCCAAGAACACGTCCTTCAGTCATTCAAAAGAGGAATTGTTGATGTTTGGTATTGAATGGCTTAATTCACACTTAAGCTGCATGTCCCAGGGATTTAGCAGCTTTGGGGACATCTTCTCTGGGACAAAGAACAAGGCATTGAAATGCCTTTCTCTGAGCTGCTCATGGTATGGACATACAGCAACAAATAAAAGACAACTCTCTGTTTGCCTTACTCCTAGTGGTTGCTTCCACCCACAAGAGCCATTGACAATTTTAATTCACTGACAAAATCATCTTTAGAACTAGTTCAGGAGAAGGGAATTAACAGGTTTACCAGCAGATCTAACCTACTATTTATAACAAAATTGATCTTGGAGAGAGTATAGAGGGTAGCAATAAGACAGCATATGTCCCTGGTGGCAGTCATACACCAGTTGTGGCTCTCATTACAACAGATTTATTTCTGCCAGTTCTCTTCTCCTTGGTGTTCTTCTACCTGTTTCACATCCAATGCATATATGTAGTGTTTAGAGCAACAAAATGCTCTATATGAGCAGAGAAAATTTAATTCCATCTCAGGTCCCATAATTCCTCAATCTAATTTTCAATATTTTTCTGTAAAGTCCTTATGAAGATTTACTGAATTTCAGACTACAAGAATTATTTGTTCCTGCTGAACAAGTAACATGTACTGCTACTGAAGCATAAGCCAACAAAAGTCTTTTCTGAATGAATTTATGAATCAAATGTATCTGCTTGGAATCCTTAAGATAAAAGAAACTTGAAACAGAAGTACAAATCCTGGGCCTTGGAGAGAGAGAAAAAAAAATTTCAGTCCTCTGTGACAGTAGCTGATAACAAAAGACATATCCACACTCTGCAGTTATTTATTAGAGCTCTTTGGTGCTGCTTGTTCTTTTGCTTTTAGAGAGAGAAAGGTTTGATAGTATAAGATGAAAGAGGCTTGTAACCCTCCTATACAGTGTGCATATTGATTTTTGGGGCTCTGGATAGGGGGATCAAATTGCAGTATTAAGTTTTGTACTCTGCTTCATGCCATGTTGCTTTTCTGCAACCCACCACCTTCCTGGAGGACATAAGTTGGTTCAGATGGTCCCCCAATATCCACCCTGTTAACAGGCATGGAAAATTCTGCTGAGACACACAAGCCCTTTATTCTTCAGACTTTTTTTCATATGTGTCAGACCTGTGGAGAGCTTTAAACTAATAGAGCTTGTTGCAGTTTGAATCCATACACAGTGAGATTTTGTGTGTTTGTAAATATTACTGTTACATGCCCTCCTCATAGGGAACATAAACATTCCTTCTCATCCCTTTCCTGTGTAAGGACAAGAAATTATGTTGATTGCTTTTCCAGAAGGGTAAATTAAGTCAGATGTACGTGATGGATGCAGTTCAACTTCCAGATAAAGGCATTCAAAAGTCGGTGTTGAAATGTTTACATCTGTATGTGAGCTGAGTGTCTAAACTCTCGTTCCAGCCCATGTTCATCCAGCCAGTACAGACAGGTGAGTCTAGGAAGTGTTCAGGTGGTCAGATGGCATCATTCACATTGCCTAAAATGCTTCCCTAAATTCCATTGCACTGGATGTCCACCAACTGTAACAGCTTAAATACACAGTTCACACACAGTCATCTGCAAGTAGGGACCTACATTTAGAAACTTTCCTCTCTGAGTTGAATCCCAGAGAAAGCAAATTAACACATCTCACAGGACGTGTATACATGGAGCAGAGATGTTCACAAATACCAGCATTAATAAGCTTAAATATCTCACTACTATGGTCATTTCACTGTTTAGCCCAGATAATTGATCGTGCAAGGCAAACATCTTCAATATAACAGCTGGGAAATCTCATTTTTTTTCAAGGAGTAGCCCATTAGGAAAATTATCTCCTAGCTTTTAATACATGCTAAACATCATTGACATAAAAAGTTGTGAAATTCATGACTACTGTTATGCATGTGTCACATCTTGGCTGACTTTTCCCAAGGATACTTAGATCATGACGAAGACTGAAACAGAAGCAGACATAATACATTATTCAAGGTTGGTTAAACTAAAGCCTGAACTTTCTTTGGCATTCCCAACCAATTTTAGTCCAACCCCACACTAATACAGAAAAGAAAAACAAAATTCTCTGTTTGAAAGGAAGGGAAGGGTTAATTTTTCCTGAAGTCTGCAGAATTTTTCCTGCTTGCCCCAGGAAGATTTCTATGCATGTTAACAAGGTCCTTATATGATCTCTCCAACTTCTCGAAGGTTAATCTCATCCACAGTTTTATATCTTCAAAACATTGATCACCCCAAGGGGTTTTTTGTACCTATTGAGATAAATTTGTACTGTTTTTTATTAACTAATCAGAACAATTTCCACATCTACATGAAGACCATGCTAATTGTGCATAGAATGCCACCTTCACCGTATTGCTTGTAAAAGGAGCCTTGGATGTCAAACTCAGATGTATGTATATAAATACAATCAAGATAAATATCTGCTCAGATGAACCCCCAGCCATTAATGTAGCTGTCATATTTTGCACCTACCTGTAGGCAGAAATCTGGACCAGTGTTGACAATGCAAATGATGGGCATTCACTAGGATGCAACCCAGAGATGAAGAGCTGCCCCAGCATTTTGTGGTCAGGGTAGCTGCAATCCACAGCTGAAGCAGTATCTTCCCTATCTCCAGTTACCTGATGTCTACTGGTCCAGCGGCAGCTCTGAGCTCCTCTGGCTTATCAGAACAACAATTACAAATTGATCTTTTCCATACTTTCCAGTATTCTAATTTATCTCATATATCTTAGACTGGACGTGGAAAACCTCAAGTAGAGGTCAGGAGACAGATGATGGATCCTCAAAATTGTATATGTTCCCCTCCAGTTGTAGACCAGGTCAGAGCAAGTTCTCCATTTCTGAATTATTAATTCCTTTAAATAATTACCAGACATGCCATTCAATTATCCTTGATTTTCACATCCCATTTAAAGGTCACTAGGTTTCAGAGTCATCCTTAATTTGGCATAAAAATTATCTGTCCTTCCCAGCTCTGGCTTTACATCCCTGCAATCTGAAAAGCACAAAATTAACTTTGACAGTGTTAACTCTTTAGTACAGTGGAGGTGGCTGTGGCAATCCTCTCTGTACTTTCACTATTGGCAAAATTGTTCAATTATTTAAATTCAAAGAAAAATACATTAGCTCAACTGTTTTAAATAAATTATGCCTCTCCTCTCCCCTTCCTCTTCTTCTTCCTCTTTTCCTGGTAAACCATATTTCAATATTTATATTTATTGAACGTATCAGGACAAAAGCCATGTTGGAGATTGTTACACAGTGACAAATCCTGCTATCCTGAATTAAATGCTCCTTTATCTTCGTGAGACTCAACAACAGAAGATAACTTGATTTTATTTTATTTATGATGTCCTTTGGGTCACAGAGAAATGTAATTTCTCACACAGTAACTGAGCTTTCAATATGCAGAATAAAAAGCTGAATATTCTTAGCTATGCTGCATGACTGATTATAGTCCTTTCTTCTTTCCTCCAGATAACACCAAATTAAATTGTTTTCAGTAAAAACATATAAAATATAATTAACCTTAGTGACCCTGTTATCCTCAGTGTCCCTTAATCCACCCAGTACAAGGTGGAGAGAAACATTTCTTCTCTATGATTGCTAAAAATTCTGTGACAACACACAAAGTTACCCAAGTGTTACTGTGTCACAGGTAAAAACACTGAGCTCTTGTCAAACATGCAGCAGTGGTGTGGGAGGACAAGCCTTTGTGACACTGGGTTGTGAGCTCAGCCAGTATTGCCTTATGACTTGATTCTGTAGCTTGAAACAACCTGGATTAGTTTGAACTGTAGCTCTGTCACAGGCTGGATTGGATGTCCTGTGCACATCTCCTTTTCTGTGTGTTTGTCTCCCTCCCTGTCAGCTGGGTCAATAACTGCTGCCTGCCTTACTGGAGTGCAGTGAAGATCAGGTAGAAATTTGATACAGAAATTATCTCATGATTTTCTGACATCAGAAGCAATAAAAACCACAAAGATACTAACACTTGGTATCTCTAGCAATGGATGCTACCAGTCCTTAACATTGCTGTTCACAAGAAAATAAGAACTTCTTGGCAGAGTGATACCTGGCTACAAAGATCTATGTGGATGGTTGCTCTCTGTGAGAAGGAAGGATGAAGAAATTAATTTGGAAACTGATGGACTATGTTTAAAATCTGAGGTACCAGTTATTACCATATGGCCTTCTTCAATTTGGCAGCTTTCCTGAAGCATCAGAAAGCAAATCCTCTACCCTCAATCTCAGGAACCCATCAACTTAATAAAGAGATGTTGCTATAGGACTAGGAAAAACTGCTAAAGATCCTTGTCTGTTTGGGTTGTTGTCATCATATTTTCAACCATAATTATGGCAAAATATTTCTTAAAATTCTGAATTCATTCAGATCTGCAGGCAGCAGTTGTGAGAATGCAGTCTTTATTTACACCACATTAACAATGTGAATCTCCAATGGACTCAAGTTCCATCAAATACCTGAGTACCACTAACTATAGATGGTTGTAAGGAGCCCCAGGTGAGTTTAAACCTCTAAGGAGATCATACTGTCAATACTGCATAACATAGAGGTCACTGCTCTTACTGCAGCTGAAGCTCAGTTGCTGTCATGATTGACTTTCATATATTAAGTCAAGGAACAGCTTTCCCACTCTTTTGATCACCAAATTGTCATAAGCTCACCAGAGTTATCTTTGCAGTTTGCTTTGAAGCTGCAATTAGTAAAATTAATTTGTTAGCTTAGCAGTTCTTTCATTCCTGTTTGCTTTTTTGTTTGTCTTTTCTATTGCCATTGATGAGACAAAAGGAGAAAATCGCAGCTGATGGAGAGTTCGTCACTCAGCTGGCATGTAGACACCTTCTTTAATGATGCCAAGGGTACCCCAAAATAATTCTCCAGTTCCTGGGGAGGGTGAAGGAAAGAGAAATTAAAGTTAAGAGAGTAAGTCCTAAGTTTCCTACAGAAAACTTCGATCCTTTATAAACCAATAATAAATAATTTCCAACAGGGTGTTTCCAAAATTATTAATCTCTTACTCTCCACCTAAAAAGATATGCAAGGGGTTCAAGCAGCTGCTGTGTCCATGAAACTTAGGTAGTTATCATGCAGAAACATAAAGCCCAGAGTTCCAATTAAATCTTTCCTCTGTCAGGCTCTCAGTAAATAAGCAGGTGTAGAAGGCACATTACAGTAAACAGAGATGAAAGAAGGAACAGATATAATCTGTGTGCCTCCTTTATGGGGATAAGCCAGAAAGATCAGCATATTCTCTAAAGCAGCTGCATGTATTCATGTTTATTCTCTACAGGATATCCATAGAGGTCCTCACTGTCCTACAAGTAGCCCAAGCTGAGTGTTTTTCTGATCCTGGTCAACATTTCAACAGAAATAAAGAAACTCATTTTCTGTCTCCTGGAGACCAAAGGCAGCAGCAACATGTGGGCCATGCTTGTAAATTCTCTTTCCTTGTTTCATCTATTGGCAAATGCTCCCTATCTAATATTTCTATCTGTAAATTTTATATTTCATTACCTGAAGTGAAATCACAGCTGTGACTCAAGGAACAAAAAATTCAGAACTAGCCTGCCAATTTGTGTTTTCAATCCAGGCTAGAAGTAAGGAATCACTGTGATAGTTAAAGGCAGCAAATATCTGTACACAGCACTGCTCTCTCTGTCAGAACTTGTTTTGATTTCTTTTCGTATTCTGTTATGAAAAAGCTTATTAAATGTACTGGGTTTGATTTTGTGACTGTTTCCTCAAGCTAGATGGGAAGAGGCTTGACTGAAGTCTGTGGAGTCAGTCATTTAATACAAGAACTAAATCACAATGCTTTCTATGCATGTATTAATGAACCTTTACAAATATCATTAAGGGCTTTTTGTTTTGTTTTGTCTTCTTTTAAGAGAGAGCTATGTAATAAATACTGAGCAACTGGAAACCTTGAAACACAAGTGTAAATCCAATAAAATACCTACTGATAAACTCAAAAGTCAAACTTATGGAGGGGTGAGCAAGCAAGAATTGCTATTTCAAAGAAATGTATACTGTAGTACCATATATTGACTCTATTTTGGTGTGTAGCTCGTATCATAACCCCCCAATTATCTGGAAGAAGGGATTCACTGATACAGATCTTTTTATAGCACCAAGTCCTAGAACACTATGAACTCATATTGCAGGATGTTTGCTCAGCTGTCTGATTATTCCGTTTTATGAACCAGCTTTATTTGAAGGATGTTTTCTGCACTCAGTTTCACTGTGGCTTAGGCTCTGAGAAATTTCCATCACATTGAGCATCCTGGGATTTACTGAGTAGAAAGCACTGCAGAGGGAAAGACTTTGGCTTCTCTCTAAAGCAGGGAATAGTAAGGCGAACTCTCCACTTCTATACAGCCTTGGGCTGTGTCCATTCCTGATTGCTCTTACTATCTATGAGTTATAAATGTGATCTAGCAGCTAGAGCCTTATTATGTTTAGCACAGCACACAAACAGAGAATAAAGCAACATTTTGCTCTTTGAGTCACAATTCTTGCAAATACATATCAGAGCCAAAGGCAGCTTCCCTGAGACATTGCCACCCTCAGAAAGAGTGAAGCAGTGGTAGTAATTTCTATAAACTGATGGGGGATTAGTTTAGTAAACATTTATTTTGTCTGTCCCTCAAATACTACAATTTTTCCCCTTGGCTTACCTTAAGGAAAACAAACACCAATAAATTGGATCTCACAGTCTTCTGGAAATGAGTTCAATAACATATGCATCACATGCTCTTCTAATTACTTCTGCCCATGCAGCAAAATCTACAGGCCAAGCACAGTCTTTCAGAATGTGCATGTCTAGTAGAAAGGGGTTTCAGTTAAAACTGGATTTACTTGTCAGCACTGGGGATATATTGTTACTGTTACTATACTATTACTGTTATATATTATGTTTTAACAAAGCAGAAGATGACAGAAAGTGAGGATCTGAGAATCGACTAATTACATATTCAAAATCAATAGTAATTCCAGTGGATTCCTGTGCTTTTCAGATCAAGCTGTAAGTACAGGTCCTATACTTAGTTTTCAATTTTCTCTGCCACAGAGTTAAAATTGACGGATTTGATCCTCTGGTTCTGGATACATAGATTTAGTTTTCCCCAGATAAAAGAAGGTTGTCGATAAATAATAATTAAAAAAAATGTTCTGGAATTGCTTCCAATTACATTGAATTAAGTCTCATTTTGCAATATTTTTGCTACTTGAAAAAATGGCTTCATTCCAGATTACGAGGAACAGTTAATTTAAAACTTCCTTATGCCATAAAAGTTTATTTGGTTTGGTTTGGTTCTATTTTCTAACTACCATCAATGTATGGTCAGTGGAAATTTGAAGACAGTAACATCAGTAACATCCAGTGACATCAACAAAAATGCTGGCAAGTAAAGGAAGTTAGCTTGCTGATTGCACATGATAGCAAGGCAAAAAAAGTCCTTTAATTTTTTTATTTCAGCTAGAAACATTGCACTTTGGTGTTCTGAGGTGCTTTTTTTTCTCCTGATTTTCCTCCTTCCGCCTGCTCTAAAAAGTGAACAAACAAAAACAAAGATGCTCTTTTGGGATGAGTATTTACTACCATGTGAACATCGAGCTTCAGTGTATCACAGGTGTGGCATCATTTATTCAGAAATGCTTTGAAAAATTGCATTCTCCAGATTTTCTGCATAAATAAGAGGTATCTGCTTGTTTTATAACTGAACTGAGTCCCGTGAAGAACAAGCTATGCTCCCAAACTATCAATTCAAGGGATTCATTTAGAGCCAAGAACCTTTAAAGCTGTCTGGTTGACAGGAAGCATATTTTATAGTCTCCCACTTCTCCCATTGTGTAGGATGCAATTCTACACTGGTAGTTTAACCTTCATCTACAAAGAGCAATTGTTCTTCCCATGAAGACTGCACTGTTTTCACTTCAAGAATACACTGTAGAAATTATTAATGGAAAAAGTTACAGAAAGCAAAACAGCAAACACTCCTACTTAAATGCAAACAAGTAAGGATTTTAAAGGTATAAAAATCCTAACATCTGGGAGGTGTGTTTTCTGTGTTTTTGTTTGTTTGATCGGTTGGGGGTTTTTTTGTTTGTTTGTTNCAGAAAGAACGGTATCATTATAGCAAACACTCCTAGTTAAATGCAAACAAATAAGGATTTTAAAGGTATAAAAATCATAACATCTGGGAGGTGGGTTTTCTGTGTTTTTTGTTTGTTTTATCGGTTGGTTTTTGTTTTTTGTTTGTTTGTTTGTTGTTTTGTTTTGGTTTGTTTATATTATTGTTTGATTGCTTTTGGGTTGGATTTTTTTTTGTTGGGGTTTTTTTGTTTGGTTGGTTGGTTGGTTTGGTTTGGCTTTAGTTTGTTTTTTTTGTTTTGTTATTCTTTTTCCTGCTTCTCTTTTCTGACGAGCAAATATCTGGTAAATCTCTTCAGGTGTAACTGTCCAGACCTACATAATGACATTCAACAAAAAATCCCAAAACATCAAATCTGTGTTTGTTGGAGTATTTCTGAAAGAGAATAACTAAAATTGTATTTCAAGACCTGATTATTAGTGGCAGGAGATGGTAGTAGAAGAAGGATTATATACCAAGTTCTACAAGATTTATTGTGTCATGCACTAAGAAATTGCAAGACCAATGTAGAAACAGTGTTGGGAAATGTTCCAAATCCCAGGCTTCTTTATTATAGAAAAATATATTTCTCAAGGAGATTTCACATTAAATTATGTTTTCTCTCCTTCTGCTGTTCTGAATCAGGGTGTCTTTCTAGGGCTCAGCCAGTTTGTAGGAATTAGGTCAATATTTGGGCAAATCCTGTTGCTTTGAATCCTTTTGTCAATCTTGTTCTACATTATCCTTGGCAGGTTCCCCCTTCACTGTGCTGCTGTGCAAAGAGTGGACAAGGCTTTTATCACGTCCTCCTCCAGCCACTTACAGGCAGATTTAGCGTCATAGTCCAAAAAAGGATGAGTTACACATCCAATAGAGATGAGAGTTTAAACCTGTGACTCTTCAGACAAGCTTCTTACTCCTGGTTGCACATTAACAGACAGAGCAGTAAAATGAAAAGCTGGAGCACCTCTTCTATGAAGACAGACACAGAGTGGTTGTTAAGCCTGGAGAAGAGAAGGCTTCAGGAAGATCTTCCAGCACCTTCCAGTACCTAAAGGGGTTCCAAGAGAGCTGGAGAGGGCATTTTGATAAGAGCACCGAGTGACAGGAAAAGGGGGAATAACCTCACACGGACAGAGGGCAGGTCTACATTAGATATTAGTAAATTCTTGACTGTGAGGGTGGTGAGGCCGTGGCACAGGTTGCCCAGAGAAGCAGTGGCTTCCCTGGAAGTGTTCAAGGCCAAGTTGGACAGGGCTCAGAGCAATCTGGTCTAGTGGAAGGTATCCCTGCCCATGGCAGGGGCTGAAACAAGATGATCTTGAAGGCCCCTTCTGATTCAAACCATTCTGTAATTCTGTGATAGGACCAAGGTTTCAAACATACTCTCCTCTAGACCATTTCCAGTAGGGTACCTTTGGCAGCTTTCTGCTCTGTGTGTAGAGGCCATAAACTCTCCCAAAAGGCCTTAATTCTCCTCATGCAATGTGCAGTTAACCTCAGCAGCAGCTCAGCAGTATCAATTACAGTCTCAGAGCTGAGCAACACCTGTGCACGTGTCCTTACATCAGCAGCTTTGAGGGTATGAACTGACTGGTTCAGGACAGAACTACACTGATATCAAGTTTTAGAAAGACCTGCCTGGAAACTGAGGTAAGTCAATATGAAAGCATGAGAAGAATATCCACAGAGTATTAAACTGAAATATATGAGCAACAGCAGGCAGGTATTTATTTTAGTCTGCAAATTATTTGTACTTGGTAATTAAGCACACAAAGATTCGGCTTCATTTAGATCCAATTGTAACATTTTGGGGAGGTCACTGATAATAAAAAATCTCCTTTTGTGGGTCCAGTCACACTTATAGGACAGAGACTAATACTCTCTGGCCCAATTATGACTCAGCACTCATCTTTCCTGATTAGGTATTGATGTCACTGGTTCTTGGTTAAGCTCTGGCCCTGTGCAACCTCATCACATTTCTGCTTATGTTATGTGTAATTGTACAGGCAAATGTAGCCCAAGAGCATCTACACTGAATATTGAGTATCCATACAAGCATTTCAGGAATGTCCTTTGGAATAACTGTAATCAAATGCCATGGACAAAATGCCAACTGTTGGGTGGACAGGTGCAATTCAAGAGTGGTTCTCTGGTTTATTTTCATCTGAGAGAAAGCTCATCTGTTGTGCACTCTGACAATCCAACAGAGGATTAAGTAAGAATGATTGAGAGAGTCACTTCAGGAGCTGAATCCTGATCCAAACAGAACTGGTAACAGACACATTGACTGCAAGATTGATGTTTCTTGAAGCATGTGCTATAAAGCAGGAAACACAAATTGATGTGAGTAGTTTTCTTTTGCAGAGCTTAGGAGATGCCAGCAACTGCTCCACAGCTGGATTTGAGTTTTAGCCAAAAGGTAGGTAGCAGTAGCTGTACCTAGATGGTTCTAGATGATTTGAAGACCTAGTCTAGGAGATGGAAAGGCTCCAGCTCAGGCTTGGTGATACTAAGTGAACAACAAGAAAATTTGGGGTACAGCTGTAAACCAAATATCCAGAGCAGATATAACATACATAAGGCGAATCCATAGGCTTAATTAGCTTATGTCAAGATAAACTGTTCTCTGTCAGTATCCTGAAAGAAATAAATTAGCTATATAAGTTTATCAGTTAGTCTGTTCTTTGAATCTTTTAGAATAGAGTAAGAAAGCTGGGAGTAGTTGTTTATTATTATTATTATTATTATTATATGGAAAAGATAGCGGTCACTTAGAAAAGTTTGGGAAGCTCTGCTCTGGAATTCCTACAGCATTATTTTCTCACTTCTGTTCCTTTTTCAGCCATGTCTACAACAATCACAAAACAATTCACTTGACATCTAGATGACATTAGAAGAAATCCTTGAGGCAAGACCAATTTCATTAGTTCAAATTAAAAACATTTAAAATGTGGTAACATGTTTTGGTAAAAAATAAATAATTTAGAATAGTTTCTGGTTTTTATTCTGTAACTTTGAGGGCTGTAGACACTAGAGGAGGTGTGAAAACTAAGAACTGGAATCTCTAGAAATGCAAGTGTATGTACTGGAAATTTACAAAAATTAAGAAAGAATCAGATTGGAAATGTCTGAAATTTTTGAAATTGAACATTGATTATATCAAACTAAGGCAAGAGCTAAACAGAACTAGTACAAATTCAAGACCACAGTGTACAAATAAAAGGTAAATGAACACAGCCAAAAAAAAAATCTCTCTATCTATCCACACAAATAAAGGGCAGCAAGTACAAATAAAAGATTGCTTTTAGCAGAGGATTTTGTCAATTACAGAACTAACCAGGCATGGCTGAACAACATCCATGCTTGGATGAAAGATCACTATCAAAAATCAAGCACTGTAGAGGAGCCACAAATAACTTTGTGCTCAATTCATCAGCTATTTTACATGAGCTGAGCTCATCCCTGCACTGTCTTCCTAGCCCCTAGACAAATGCCCTGTTTATGAGGCACAGATGCTGCACTGCAGTTTTCTCATTGAGCAGGAGCAGGATCCCACCCCTCTATCTGTATCTAACACCCTCTTTTCAGAAGGAATTAGCTGATGAAATGAGTCCATTACAGTCTTGTTTCTGTGTTTACTCCTTGCTTGCTCTGTTTGTGGGTTTCAGGTAAACATATATTATAAATTGGAGGTAAAGACTTACCATCATATATGTGTGTGTACTTTCTGCCTATCTACTTTTCTGCAAATATAAGGCACTGGAAGCATTTTCTTCATAGGTTTTGAGGTACTTTAATCAGAAGTTATGGAGACCCTCTCAGGCAAGAGAAGGTTCCCTGCAGACCCATTACTGGAGTTGTGAAGTTCTAGAATTTCTACAAAGTTCTCCTGAGAGCTGTGGTGCTTCTTAGTCAACATCTCCCTCTCTGAAACTGATGAAAAAATGTGGAATGCATTAACCCATTTTTCACAAAAATATCTGAACATGAACATATTTTACTTATCATGATTCTGCAGAGACACAGGTCTTCAGGACAGAAATGAACACCTGTGGGAAAACACTGATTTAATTTTCATAGTTTTCAAGAGAGTGTTTTTGGTCCCATTAAAATGAGCCAAAGAAGGTGCCAACAGCATCCATTTTCCTTCCTCACAGTTTGGCTTCTCTGCATTCAAACACTAAATCATTCACCTCCCACATGTCCTATCCATGCTACAATCAATATCCATAATGTTTAGGATAACTCAAAGCTAAGAAATATTAGATTTTGTAAAGATCTGCCTGGAAGTTGAGGTATATCCATACAAAAGCATTGGAGGGAATATCCACAGAGTATTAAACTGAAATATATGGGAAAGAGTAGACAGATATTTAATTAAGGCTGCAAAGCATTTATACTTGGTAATTAAGCACATTGAAGGTATGAGTCAGCTTCATTTTGATCCAATTGTATCCTTCTGGGAATATGACTGACACTAAAAAATCTGCTTTTGTGAGTCCAGTCACAATAATAAGATAGGGACTAATGCTGATGACACAGTTAGTCTAACAGATTGAAACAACTTTAGCTAATTACGATCTTAAAATCCCTACAGAAAATTAAATGTATTACTCTATGTTTTCCCAGGGAATCCTGGGATGTATTCCTTCATTAATTTTACTTACTTGCAAAAGGATTCTTTCGCTGCTAGTTCTATTAAATGACCTGTCAGAGGGAGTAATAGGATGAGTATTTAGTGATTAGTTTGCTCGTTTTGCAGTATGACCGAAACTTTGGTTTGAGTTTTAATTGCATTACCACACAAAGACTTAAAGCTCAAATCATTATACACTTTTACATTAAAAAAAAACAAAAAACAAAAACAAAAAACCCAAACCACAAAAAACTCACATACAGATATAAAACTGAAACTGATATGTGGATATATCCTTTGAAGGGTTTATTTGATTGCCATGTTCCAGAAATGTCGAGGAGTTGCTGATAATTTCTTTCAAGCTTTTCTCAAGGTTAGAGCAGAGTGATGTGTTTCTAAACCTACAGGACCTCGGGAGAACTGTTGCTCCTGTCAAAGGCCTTCTCATTTTCCCTGTACAGTATCAGATTCCCATTTTTTATCTCCAGGGAGCAAATGAAATTACCTCAGTAGGACCACAGAGGTGCAGATGCCAATTAAATTCCAGTTTCATGGAATTCACACCTCTAAGGAGATGCCATGGTTTAACCCGAGTCTGAAATCAAACCCCACACAGCCACTCACTCACTTCTCCCAGTGGGATGAGGGAGAGAGTTGGAAGAGTAAAAATAAGAAAGCTCGTGGGCTGAGTTAGAGGCAGTTTCACAGGGAAAGTAAAAGCCACACACACCAGCAAAGCAAGACAAGGAACTCATTCAGCACCTCCCATGGGCAGGCAGGTGTTCAGCCATCCCCAGGGAGCAGGGCTGCATCACACGTAGTGGTGAATTGGGAGGACAAACACCATCACTCTGAACGTCCCTCCCTTCTTCTCCCTCCAGATCTAAATGCTAACCATGACACCATATATTCTGGAATATCCCTTGGGTCAGCTGGGGTCAGCTGTCCCTGCTGTGTCCCCTCCCAGCTTCTTTTACACCCCCAGCCTCTTTGTTGGTGGGTGGGATGAGGAGAAGAAAATGTCTTGACAGTGTAGGCACTGCTCAGCAATAACAAAAACATCCCTGTGTTATCAACACTGTTTTCAGTAAAGCCCCAGGGCATGGCCCCATCCTACTTATGAAGAAAATTAACTCTACCCCAGACAAAACCATCACAGGAGGCAAAGTATTACCCACAACACTGGATGTTATCCACTGCAGTTAACTTTAGGCATCTGGCATATGAACCTTTATCTCTCAAATACTAGTTTAGGTTGTATTTCTAAACAATGGAGTAAAAAATGGCTTTTAATACTTTCTAACATAGACAAATAAAACAGGCTATCAGACTTCTGCTGTATTTTCTCTTTTGGTTGCAAAGAGCAGCTGAGACATCATTTTGGGTCTCTAAAACAGAAAGAAGGGTATCCATTGATGACTTTTAAAAGGTCTTCCAGAGGAAAACGTTACCTGCTGCCACACCTTACTTTTGTTTTCTCTGAGGACTTTTAGTAACCTGAGCAATTATGAGTCTTGGCGTGTCAGAAAGACGAGAGTTAACATCACTTGGAAAGAGAAACAACCTCCTCCCAGTGTGACAACCCTGAACACATGGGGAAGGTCTGAACCACTGATCTCAGCCACATTGCTGGCAGCAAGAGCTTTGTTCTGCATCTTGCTCTTCCCTTTGAGCTGTGTGGCCAGGAAACCCATGAAGATTAATTAAGTCAGTCGAGCATGGTGTTATCAATACCCTGTTTAATTGACTTGATCCTCTTCTCAGCACTAAAATATTGGATTCTATCCAATATTGTACATACTATCTATTAGGAAGGGCATCTTTCCTTTCTGCAGATGCCAGGTATAGTATTTTTTCCTCTTCATAGAAAATAGAGGGTTTGTTCTTTTCTTACTGTATTGAGAACCAGTTCCAAAACTGGCCATGTGTTTATATGTCTGTGTATATACATGCATTTTTGTATTTACAATATCAATAATGATTCATTTTCCTGAAGTCACAAGTCCTCTTGGCAGTGCTCTGCTGAGATTCATCACAATATGTCACACACTAAGAAAATGCTCATTAAAACAGTGAGGGAAAATACTGATCTTGACTTCTAGTGGTAAGGATTTTGGAGAGAATATCATGTTTTTGGCCAAAGACAAATTAGTAGTAAAGACACAATCTGTTCACATCTCCCTAATCCAGGCAAAATGAAACTGCTGAAGAAAAACTTTGTTCTTCAGTTCTCAATGACATTTGGGAAGATTTGGGCAATATTAATGTTTTCTGTATGTCCTGTTTCTATCACCTGAAGCCCTAAACTTGGAAAATAGTTTACCTGTAACAATAGTTGATTTTCCACACATAAAAATTCAAATTGAGCTTGCATTAGAGCAAAAGATTAATTAAGGAACTGAAGAAAAGCAAAAATAATCCCTTCTGATTTACTACCTCACATCATGCCACTGCATTTCTCTTAGTTTTGTTCACCTTCCATCTACCAGTGTGCCAAAGCATTTTCCACAGGAGGAGTTTCTTGTGAGGTTTAACATAACAATTGTCCTTTTTTTTCCTGAAAAATCTAACAAATCTAACATTTATATTTGATAATTGTCATAGCGCTGCTTATGTGCATTATACTGATGTGACTTATCACTAGAATATATGGAACATCTTTCACTACGATTTGTCTTCAAGGTACAAATAAAGGAATACCACAATACAGGATTTCCTTTTCCATATTCAATTGAAATTAAGGAAAATTCTGGACTTATTAGAAAATATTTTTAAAAAGGATGCAATTATGTAAATATTTATAAAAATAGTTTGTAAGAAAATTTGTAGGACACATACTCCTAGCTGGCTGGCTGGCAGGATTGTATGGGGAGTTATGGAAAGAATTTTGCCAAAGCTTTAGGAACCTCTGGAAGAACAAGTTGTTTTCAAAAAGTAAAAGGTTTGCAGACTATCAGAGGTAAAAAAGCAGCCTAAAAGTCTCCTACCACAAAAATGCAAAGCCCTTTAAATTATTTTACCTTTTTTTTTCTTCTTGTCTCATAGAAATGAGAACAACTCTATGCTGGCAAGATAAGACTGATTAACCTTTTTTTAGCAATGAACACAAAGTAGACGTAAGGAATCATCAATCTGAATTTGGCTTTTTTAATCCATGTCAACACTGCCTTCAAAAATTGATGTCTTGAATAATTTGGCTGTACTGGAGGTTCTATAAACAAGTTTCCAAAGGAAAAGATGCTCAAAACTCTAGAAATTAAGTCAAACTGACCTCAAAAAAAAAAAATTCTGGAAGGAAAAAAAGGTCAGTCTCGACTGTTGATGGATCTCCCTCTTTGTAATTGTTTCTGAGGGTCTTATTCATCAGTCTTCTATGAGAACATTATGGGGAAAAGGGAAAGCACTTCATCACCACAGCCTCCATTCCAGTGCAGATGATCCATTTCATGCACCATAACAGAATCATAAAATGGTTTCAGTCTAGGAAAATACAAAGGGAAAGAAGGCTAACCTTCAATTATTGTGATTAGACTGCAAATGAAAAATAGATTTAATTTTTTTAAAAACGCTGGTACTTCATTTGATTTTTTTAACATTTACCAAAAAAATCCACTAAAAATAAACAAAAAGCATCCCCCCCCCAAAGAAAAAATAAATTCTTCAACCAACGAATCAAACAACCAAACAGAAAAACACAACCAAAAAAACAAACCTAACCATAAATACTTGAGATATTTCATATTGTTGTCCCTCCAGTATCTTGTCCTATTTAGGTCAGAATCACCTGGTCAGTTAAATCACTCTCTTGCAAGGAACCAAAGACTCTGGAAATGCCAATGTTACGTGTTTAGAATACAACTAATCTGGAAGGAGTCAAATCAGACTAATGGGTTCAAAGCTTCTCCACAACTTGGAAACTCCAGTGAATTAGGAGCAGAGGTACCTGCATGTTGGAAGATTAGACTTCACAGCAGGGGAGAAGGACTTATTCTTCTCTAAAACCACCTCTTTTTGATCACTGACTTGTTGCCAGGTCCCTGTTTATATAAAAAGTGCACTCCTGGCCTATGTACCAGAAGTGGCAGATAAGAGCCCCCTACCTTGCACCAACTTTCTCATCTCTCTCATTCTGGGCTGTCCCTGTGTTACCAGAATAAGGACTGTCATTAGGACCTAAGCTCATTATCAAATTTTTCATGTTTTCCATATTATCCTTCCCTCACGATTTACCAAGATACATCTTTGGTGTGAAATTTCATCACTTGCTAATGTGCTGAAAGCAATTCTGAAGCTGAAAAACATCCACCCTAAATTTAGCCCAGTTGTTTGCTTGCTTTTGAAGGTAAAATAGCTAGATTAATAACAATCAGTAACTCTGTCTTTGATACCTACACTGTCATGCAAATTGTTTACCACATGTTCCCTTTTGTTAACAGTGAACAATAAAGTTTCCTAGTTTTTTTGCACTCCTACAAACCAAAAATAACTCCACTAGAGCTGATGCCTGTACAAAGGCAGACAGCAGCAAAAAGCACCTTCTCTTTGCAGTAACATTCAGTACATGGAAGGTGCTTCCCAAATATCCAAATATGAGAATTTAATTCCCTGACTGGGAATTAATCCCCTGACAGGGGATTTGAAACTACATGACCTTTAAGGTTTCTTCCAGGCCAAACCATTCAATGATTCTATGATTTTATGATTCTATGTTTATAATAACAAACAAGAAAAAGATAAAGAAGCAGATTAAACAGGAAATGTGTGAGGCCATTTTGGGTGAGTGAGAGAATTGGATCTCAGAAGAGAATTTAAACATAGAAAAAAAGACAATTTAGAGCTGAAGCCAAGACATGGAGAAAGTGTTTGGCAGTGGTGAAAAGGTTAGAAAAAACAGTGAAGCTACTGAAAAACAAAGAGAGAAACAACATTGTGTGAAACCCTGGATATGGTTTGTGGAACACAAAATTTCTCTGTGAGCTGAATTCCAGACCTAGCAGATGTATACTCACTTCCAAAATCTCAGAATCTCATATGTGAAATGGGGTGATTCACATAATCTATCTGTATCTAGGTTTTCCATCTGTAAAATGAAAAAAGAAGGGATGAGAGCCAAAATAATTTAGGTCATATGAAAGCAAAAATTGTATCTTGCAAGACACATGTAGTAATCTTAGTAATCCTTCTAATCTACTCAGTGGCTTTATCTGAAATGCTCTCCACAGTGTTATACAACATACTTTAAATAGTTGTGAACAGCTGGGAGGAGGCCAGAGAGGAGAAGTAAAAATGATTCTAGAAATCTAAGAAATATCACCCACAAGCAAGGCTGAAGAAAATGTAATTTTTCAATCTTGAGAAAAGAGGGAATACAAAACCCAAGAGACACAAATTAACTGTAAAAATTTATAAAGGCAACTGCAGGGAAAAAAATGATAAAAAGTGTTCTCCATACTGTAGTGGATAGGGCAAGCAATAATGGTATAATATCAAAAAAAGGAGATCAGAAATTTAGGTAAATTTCTACTGATAGATACAGTTACTGAAGCACAAGAAAATACCACATGAGAAAGCTGCAAAATCTTTATTATATGAGACATTTTTCTAAAAGTTTGACAGACAAAGACCAGGACTGACCTGTTTGGGAGCTGCCACTGAGAGTAGTATGAGCACAGTTAAATATTTATATATTAAAAAATAAAGTTGCAGTGTTGATTCATGATCATCACCAACCTTTCATGATCCCAGTGTTGCACAACAAGAGGACATTTGAAACTACATCAGTCAGGAAATGTGAGTCTACTGAAGTTTCAGTTGACTATAAGATAAAGGTATCTTTCATTTAATTTCAATTTAACTTTTAAAGGGAAATTAATTTTGCCACACAAATGCTTCCTACTTTAGTATGTTTTGAATGCATAGCTATTTCTGAAGGAGATGTTTCATTAAAATCTGCCCATTTTGTTTTAGAATAAAACTCATAAAATTTGCAAGTTTTCCTTTAATCAATTAAATTAGAAATTAACACCAGCACTACTTTCTTCCTCTTGTTATTAAGAGAATTAGATTATTAATAATTTCTTAAGTATTTAATATTAACCAGGAGGTATCTTCAAATACACCATCAGCATTTTCAATAAAGGAAAGAGAGTTTTGAATTTCAGAGGTGAATGTTGCAAATACTGGGTCACTGTGGTCAATACACTTTTTATTTCCTTTGAGAGATTAGTCTACAGGACACAGGGATTTTAATTATAAAGCATAGATGGCATAGTAGAAAAACAAATTCTGATAAACTGAATTGCTAACACACTTTTGAACCTCTGTTTATGAAAGGCATAAGGACTCAGCCATATCCTATTTGTACATGTAGGAATCGGAATATCTGTGAAAAGAAATACAAAGTCAACAGGACCTTGAGAAAATACTGGCAGAATAATCTTTCAGAAATAGTTCTTCTTCACTGCAAGGCAGCTCTGGGCTCAGGTTACTCTGACTTATTTTGTTTATTTTAATGCTGAAAAGTGGTTCCTTTTGTGCAGTCAGACACTCAATGGAGACAGTGAGTGCTCCCTGGGCTGAAGCTGATATGCCAGTTACATTCAAGGAGGCACAGTCTTCCTGAAGGATCCATTTGCTGTTGCCTTAGGTGTGACTGATATTAACAGTCCTCCATCAGGGTCACATCTCTTTTATTTTAGAAATTATAATACCAAGAACTGTATTACCAAAACTTTCAATTTCTCTATTTCTCTAATTCCATTTAATCTGATTTCACCCTGCGTATTAGTTGCAATAATCAGGTATCCGGGACTTGGAAAAAGACCCAGAAATCTTGTTTCCCTTTCTTCCTCTCTATCATAGGGACAGAGAAGGTCTCACAGTGCCTCTTCTTCCAGATCACACAGCCTTAAGGGACAACTTAAAATCACAGAATATCCAGAGTTGGAATTGACCCATAAGGATCATCAAGACCAAACCCTGGCCCTGCACAGGATAACCCCAAGAATTCCACCAGGTGCCTGAGAGTATGATCCAAACATTTCTTGAACTCTGTCAGGTTTGTGCTGTGACCCCTTCCCTGGGGAGCCTGTTCCAGTGTCCAACCACCCTCTGGGAGATCAACCTTTTACCAATATCCAAACAAATCCCACACAGACACTTTCAGAGAAAAATCGTCTCAAAGATTCCAGAACATTGACCAAAGCCAAAGCACAGCTAAAGCTCAGATCTTTCAGCAGCCTCAGAATTTTATGCAGTTTTTCCCAGAGTTTGTAGCTGTGTCTTTGCTGCTTGGCAAGGGATTAAACGTGTTGTCTGGTTCTGACGCTGGGAAGTACGGTTGAGCTGATGTCCATTTGGCTAAAACCTCTTTCCCTCTCTGAAAACAGGAAACCCAAATCCCTTCAGGGTGCCATGTTGATATGGCACACAGGAATTGTGTTCTATCCCAAGCATTTGCAAAATTATGTTTGTTGTCATGAGACAAAATCTTTCCTGTGGGCGTGCCAATAAATAATCTGAATCATTGTCTCACAGTGCACAAACCCATAGCCAGGCTCCATTTGTTTTGCTGGCATAACCTAGATTTTCTGTCCTGAGCTTGTCTGAGTTACTCTTTTCTTGAAATCTGGTTTGATTATTTAGATGATGAGCACTCGTGACAGCACTTTTTACACACTGGCACAGTAAATAATAATTTGGAATGCAACAATGAGTTACACGGCCTGTAACTGGCAAATTATGTTCATTTAGATGTCTCCATGATGTCCATCTTTGTCAGTGCTGCAAATCAAATGACCTGACATCTGTTAGAAGCCAGGGTTTACATAAAGAATAACTGCTTGGGACACTTAGGGTAAGGCTTTGGTCATATGGAAGGCTTCAGTGAAAGGAGCTGAAGCTGTGAATAGTCTTGAGGACGTCTGAATATTCTTGACGATATCTGTACTTGTCATCAATAAAACATCTTACAGTTCTTATTAAAAACTGGTTGGTCAGTTAGTATCCCCAAATATCTGTGTTGAAACACATATTTTGTCTTCTGGGCTAGTGTGACAAATATTATATTTCCTTAGTGTACCTGCTTAATATTATATTTCTTTAGTGTCCCTGCTTGTACTTCCTAAGGTGATGTCTATTTGAATATGAGACTTCTACATAGTTTCTGACTATCCAAGACCCGAAAATAATATGTAAACCACTACACATTTCAAAAGCAACTTGTCTGGCCATAGAACCTCAGCCATGTCTGTTACCACTGGCTTTTCTGATGGGACTCATCTATCTTCTCCTGTGCTTTTAATTTTTAACAGAAATAGATCACCCCATTTCTGGCTTGTTTACACTTAGATTAAGTCTTTGAATTAGGTACCTTTGAAAGAGAAAATGTTTTTTTGAAATAGCCCTTTGGCTTTTTGAACAAAACACTACTATAGACAAATCATGGCTGGGATTACTTCTTCAGCTAGAAATATTTTCTCTCATGTCATGTGTGACCAACAGATTATCTGGGCACTTAGGCTCTAATGTACCTATTCATGGACAAACAAGATAAAAAAGTTATTAAGCTTCTGTATAGAAATTCCTGCTGTTGCAAAATGGAGATTTCAACTGTATATTTTTCTTTATCTCTCAGCAATGTACTGCCTGACCTGAGAAAAATGAAGTCCCATACAATAATTTACATGGAATTGCACAGAAAAGTATGGAATGATTTATTGTTTTTTGACCTGTACTTTTCAGCATTACTTGTTATTCATAACAATAAAAAATCAGCTGATTAATATAGAGATACTCTCTACCTAATATAGGAAAGGAATTGATTGAATATGTTAACATACTGCTTGTCCCACTGTCTATCACAGGACTTCTGCAAATACCCGTGTGTGGCTCTCTATTACTCCCTTTGAAATTCCCATGTTCTTCAAACATGTCTTTGCAGCACCTTAACTGTCTAGACAAGACTAATAGTAACCATTAATTAATGCTGTTCAGTAAGTTATCATGCCTCATCTGAGCTATGGGAACATGCTGTGTGAGTGCTCTGGTGTCCTGAAACAAGAAATAATGTATATTGTCTCATCTATGTCACGGCCTAGGAATATATGTACACACAATCATTTACCACTGCTCAGCTGATGAATGGTAACTCATTAAATAGCTATAATTTGGTGCTCACTCTAAGTCTACTTTCCATCTCATTTTTGTGTTTCTGAGACAGGAGCATTTTGTGTATTGTGATTAATAGGATGGTAGTTCACCAACGCAGGACCTCTCAGGTACACAAATGTGTTACAGGTTTTGTGTTACAAAGATGAACCTTCTACAAACTTCACGGGATTTTTGCTCCTAAAACTGAAGGCAGTTTTGCCATAAATCATTAAGTCTTGACCTGAGATGTGGGGATTGTGAGGAGGAACTTAGGCAGTGGGAAGAGGAAGAAACAGTTCAAAAAGGTCCAAGTCATAGGTGACTTTATATATGATATATATCATCAAAGAAGGCGAGAGAATTTTCTGAGCATAAAATGGAAGTAAAAGTGAAGTATAATAATCCACAATTGCACAAACCAAAAAGAAATACCTGTAATATCTTAATTTGTAATGCTGAAGGATACCCCATAAGACTCCTGCTATTCTTGACAAAGATATAAGTCTGTATTGCTATCACTTACTATTATTCTCTTTATTTGCTTAGTACAAGACAATTTGCATTAAGAACCTATTTTCCCCTCTTCTATTTTGTTTGGTTTTTTGAGTGAATTTATGTTCACAGTGGGAGGCAGCACGAAAAAACCTCTCTCAACTTATAGTAATTGTGTGGAGGGGGGAGTTGGAGAAAAAAACTGATCCCTGGTAAAACCCACAACAGAAGCTGTGGATTTAGCCACAGACAATAGTAAGCAGTCAGCAAATTTCCTTCTCAGTCCCCTACTGATTTGCCAGCAGTGAAAAGATCATTTAGTCATCGTGCACATTCAGTTCTCATCATCTGTGGTCCCAAAGGGGCAGGTCAGTCAAATGTCAGCAGGGCTGCCAGTTAGTGCTAAACATGCTGCTGACTTTTTGGGGGGGTTGTGGATCTTCAGGTTTAATTCTCAATTCAGAACTCCCACAGCTGCCATGCTCTTTGCAGGCTGTCTCACTGATTTGTATCTGGTTGACTTGCTGTCTCCTGGTTCCTCACTGTTTCAGTCTCTTGTGAAACTGCCAAGGCAGGGAGGACTCTACCTATATATATGCAAAGTGCTGAGCTTATTTTAGGATTTATTTTAAGCAAAGAAAACCTGAATCTTCTTCATCACTCACAGTTATAAATTGGTTTTACCAGAAGAGAATTAACAGTAAGAATTACTCCTTTCTTAACCACTTTGTTTTGTGCTACCACAACACCATATTTGCATTGTTCTGTGTCAGCAGATGTGTCTAGAGGTATCTTTTGTCCACAATCTCAGCAGCAAATGTGCCTATCAGGTGGCTTTGACAAGAGCAAACACACCTGATTCACTTCTTTGCCTCTCTACAGCTGTAATTTTCTAGTCTCACTATTTTGTTAATAAGCACTAGCTTATTTATGAAGGTGATCTGCTATAAGGGAATATGCACCAGTGGAGCCTGGGACACTGAACACTTGGTATTGAATGCTGGTCTATCCACAGCTCTTTTAGGTTTGTAATATTCCATGATGTAAAACAACATCCAACTTTCCCTTAGCCTGCTCCAACAAAAAACTCTCATTCCTTAGAAAGAAGATGGTAGCTCAGATTGGGCAGACAGGTTATGGTCATGTTGGCATATTAAATGACATTATTGTCTCACAAGAAAGTATGTTAATAAATCCTCTTCCTCCTCCCAAAATGCACATCTCCACACAAAGTACCTATGGACCAAACAGTGCTAGAGATGAACAATTAAAACACATCTAAAATCAGGTTCCAATGGCAGAAATATGCCCAAATATTGTCTAATTCATTTTTATGGGTGTCAATAATGCATCTACCAGACATACAAGACTCTAGAGTTTTGATATTAAAGTAATTTGCATTAAATAATATGTCCAAATACTCATTAGTAGATTTGGGATCCCAGTTTTTTTGGCTTCTGTTCAAAGCCTCTGACTGCTGAGATATTCAGCAAACAAAGTCTGCCTGTAGTTGTCTTCAAATAATTTGCTTTTTCTAAATTAAATCAGTGAATCTCAATTAGAGGGTAACAGTTTCTTTCAGCCCAGAAAAGGGTCAGCCTAAGACATAACACCCCAGCACTGGTCCAGCCACTAGATTTTAGGCATTTTTATAAAGGTTTGGTTTCTGTAGATTCTTTCCACAGCCACAGGGGTCACACAGCCAGTATGGGACATAAAGCTCCACCTACAAGCATGATGCCTCACTGACTACTGGAAGAGACCCCAGGGTGACTAATTTCTTCAGCTGAAACTCCAGTTAAATATTGGATCTCAGATGTAATGATTCCTTCCTTTATGGATCAGGGTCACAGGAAGAAAAGCAACGCTTACTTATTGTTGTGGGTTAACCAGGGATCAAAACCTTTTTTCACAAACTCCCCCCTTCACACAATTACTATCAGTCGAGAGAGGTTTTATCCAGACAAAACAGAGGCTGTGACCCTTGTGAGAGGTCTGAATTGAAGCAGAATCTTGCTAGAGACCTGTGGCCTATGGAGAGAGACTTTTTGCTGAATCAAGTTGTCTCAACTAGAACCTGTAGTCCCGGTGAGAGATCCATGCTGGTGCAGCTCCCTTGTGACCCTAAAGGACAGCAGAGAATGGAAGAACTGTTGTCCTGGGTGGACCCATAAGGAGAAGGTCTATTTAGGACTATCTTCGGTGGTGATGAGACCCCCACACAGCAGAGGAAGGACTCAAACCCATTCTCTGTGGTTGTGGGTGAAGACTACGGTGAAATAAGTGTCCTCCTGGACAGGACCCCACAGAGACAGGGGAAAGGACTCAAAGCCATTATCCCCTATAACTGTGGTACAGACCATAATGGAGTAAGAGTCCCCTTAGAAGCCATGGGTCCTTAAAGGAGGGGATATACCCTCAACCCTGAAGTCATCATGCAGCAGCACCAGCCGAGAGAGAGAGAGAGCAGAAAGGAATCTCCAGCTACGACACACTGAACCTGCGTCCTCAGATAACAGAAAGGACACTTTACAAGTGCTACAGCAACTGTTTTAAAGGAAGAACCTTTCTTTCTCTTTGGACTAATACAGAAGAGAAAGAAATGCTTTTGTAAATACTTTACCAAAAGAAGATACCTTTCTCTTAGACTGAAATAAGCTAGGAGAAATGCTTTTGCTACATCTAGCAGCAGGCCAACCGTCCAACTCCCCGCAAGGAAAAGAGACTAAATTGTATATAGCAACCTGATATTCCTTTTATTCATAAGTTAGTTTAATGAGTGTTATAATATATGTTATTTCCATAAGATAAGCTAAGTTTAAGTAGTACTGTTGTAGTATATATTATTCCATAAGCTAAGTTTAATTAGTATTGGTGTAGTATAAGTAATTTCTTAGTTTTTATCTTTCTAGTAATAAATCTTAGTATTATATCCCTTAAGTCAAGCCTCTGTTTTGTCTGTATAAAACCTCTCTCGACTGATAGTAATTGTGTAAAGGGGGGAGTTTGAGAAAAAAAGGTTTTGATCCCTGGGTAACCCACGACACTTATACAAATTCAAACAAATCGGGATCAAAGGTGTTTATTGATTGCTCAACGGCACATAATTAACAGGCAATAAGTAAATTCTGCATCTTGCATAAATATGGGAGATACAGCAGATAAACCACAAACCTTGTCACTCACAGAGTCTTCATGGAGATCTACAGATTTCTAAACAGTGAGAAAGTCCCCTTGGGCTCATCTCTGCAGCTTAAAGATGGGTCCTTACATGTTGCATCCCACCAAGCCAGGGCAGGTTGCTCCACCTTTAATTTCTCTTTTTAAGATGACTGCTGCTTTTTTGGTTTGGGTTTTTTTGGTTTTGTTCACAACAGTCTCCATAATTCCCTATTCTAATTTTTGTTTGATATGGCTGATAGTTTTCTACCCTGTTAGGGCTGGTTGTCTGAGGGAAAAAAACTTAGACAATCGCGTGTGTTCTGTTCTTACACATCCCTGCCTCACTAGGTAGAGGACAGGAGAATTCCGTCCTCATGTAACCCATTGCTGATGTGATTCATGTGGTTTGTGCTTCAGAAAAACCTGTCCCAGTCAGCAGTGTTTGCAAATGGTACTGTTCACACTGCCAGAAGAAATTCAACAGGAAAGTAGATGCTGTATGTACGAGATGCTCATTTGGGATCTTGGTCATATATTGTTTACACACACAGAATGGGAAGAAATTAGTCCTGACTCTCTTCAGTGAAACAACTGAATAAAGAAAACCATGGTCTTTAGAAATTGTATTGGTATTTTCCACTGTACCAAAAAGGATCATTATTTCTTTAGCTTCTTCTGAGAAAAATGTAAAAATTGTTATATAAAGAGATTTCCTTTTAATTCCATGTTTTACTCTTTGTGCAATTTCCAGAAAATGTTTGCCGTGGATAAATAAGTGGTCTTATTAAATTATACTAAGAAAAGAAATTTATACGTCCACTTTTTATTTTAAATTAAATGTGGATATGCATGCAAGGGGTTATACATGAATGTGTGTGTACATACATAAATAAGAAAATCCCATTCAAAGGATGTGATCCACACACACACAACCCCCAAAACAAAAAAACAAACAAAACTCAAAGAAAACCAAAACAACCCTCTACTGAGTCTTTCTTCAAATACATAAACAAGTGTGGATTTGAGGTGTAACATAAAGTACAATATGGCTTGAGGAAAAGAAAAAGTAATAAGCAGGTAAAACCAGAACATCAGAAGTGACTACTAGGCAACAGTTCTGTTTTCTTTCGAGTACCTGAAGTCTCTGTCAATTTAGAAGAAAAACAAAGGAAACTACACATTTTTTGGGTTCCCTGGGACAAATCCTAAATGACTTCACCAAATGACACTTTTTTCAGTTGAAACCAGAAAATGTCAAGGCCAAAGAAGATGGGCTGAGACTCATGACCAGGAGGTTTTCCAGCCAGAAGGCAGAAAAGGATCCCTTTGTGGGTGAAGAAGCAGAATAAATTACACATGCCTCAGCCTTGAGAGCTTTGAGTTTGTTCCTTTAGTATTCAAGAGGCTTAAGACACACACACACACAAACCACAAGCTTTGTTTGTCCTGGTTTTATTTGTTTCCATTTGAAACTAAAAATGAAAACAGTTCCCTAATCATAACAGTCAAGTTTTGCTGGCTTCATAATTTGTTTACCAGAACCTGAGGTAGTGATTCACTGTTTGGGACTAAGATTTATCTCCAGGTCTCTAATAAAAAAGATTTTTCTACCTCTTATACCCAAAACCCTAAAGGGAAGGGGGGTTTATTATTATTATTATTATTATTATTATTATTATTATTATTATTATTATTATTATTATTATTATTATTATTATTATTATTATTATTATTATTATTATTATTATTATTATGCATGCTCCAAATTAGACACCAGGTAAGTCCTTAGTCTCCAAAGGACACAAGTGTGATGAAATTGAGACCATTGAAACACCAGGGATGCTCTGGAGTAGAAACTCAGTCTCTTTGCCCTGCATCAGGCAGGGCTGGGTTTACATCTTGTGTAGAGTAGTTCTGTCCACTGTACTCCCCTTTGACCGGGGGAGTATGACTGACAATCACTCAAAATAGAGTAGGTATAATGTCTAATTTAGAACTAATTTCCATATTGACTGTATTCATTGTTTTATTTTCAAGTAACCACTCATACCTCCTTAAAACCACTGCCTAATTAATGACAGCCTTTAAGTAAAGCAGTCTGGCACCTTGGAGATTCTGTTTTGGGCAGATTTTTCCTGTGGAGAGGCCAGTCAGCTACTGCACTTGTTGTTTCCCCCAATTTTACTGCTGTAGACAGAATTTTTTCCATTTCCAGAAATAGCACCCATTCCCAGAACCAACACATGTTGTTTATCAGTGGACCCAGTGACACCATGCACTTCTGCCTGTAGGGATGGTTGGCAGATGATGGACACACACAGTAGTCCTGCAAGGATGAATTTATTTCAGTTTTGCCAAATGGAAACCTGACTGGAATAGCAAATGTCTTAGAGCAGAAGGAATCACAGCCACTATCTCCCTACAGAACTGCTGAGTCTTCGTTTCTCTGAGTCACCACAACAAAGCTGAATTTTCGTGTGGCTAAAAGCAATTTATCTGCTGGGATTTAAATTGTCTATCATTACCAGTTCACTTGGAGATGGTGAGAAGGCTGCAGTAAGATGTCAGATTACAGAGCAAATTTGAGTGGAAGCTGGAGGCTGGTGATACACATCTCAAAATCTGCTGCTGGTGGGTGACTGGAGGATTACTGCTTTAGGCAAGAGATCAGTAAAAGGTTTGAGATGATTTGCCTGGTGGTAACAGTAATTATACCAATAAGACTGGAGTGACTCATATCCATGGCAGGTCCCTCTTCAGACCCTTCAGGGAGTCTAAAGGTCACCCAATTTTCGATTAATTAGTTTATGGGGGCTGACACTTTTTTGTGGCTCCCCTGAACTGTTAGGAGGGCTTACTTTCCTGGGTTTGCTACCCTCCTCTGGATTGTACCTGGTTTTCCCTTTCAGGAGGAACAAAAAAAGCTACATTTGAATGTCCTTATCTATATCTTTTATTCTCAGAAGCCCTAATTAGCAATATTGATTTAAACTCCTCTTTCTGGTACATCCTGATAAGGTGAACTACTTGCATATTTCTTGGCAAGGTGTTGGCATATGTCTAAATGCAACACTTGGAGACACAATTCTTCTGTTATTCATGGATTTCAGGTTATTCAGAAAAGAGGACTAATCAGTATTTTGCATTTTTTTTCAGATGGGAATTGGAAGGAGTAAAATTACTTTACTAATGGGTGGAGAAGGGGGCAATTTCCCCTGTAGCTTGACCCACTTAAAAGTCATGATTTTTGTCTAAATGATGCTACATGGTATGACATCTATTTCTGTCTGCAGTGTACAGAATAAGTTAGGATTTTTTTTTTTTTTAACTCTTGCTTTTCAAACACCTTTTGTATTACTGAGGGTAGATGTGAAAACCACATATAATAATTCAAGTCTATTTGAATCCTCCCTTCACAGAACCCAAGGTATTTGAAAGCTGTGTATAAATGGTTTTGGGGTGACCTTGACAGTGCTGGATTAATGGTTGGACTTGATGATCTTAGAGGGCTTTCCAACCTAAATATTTCTATAGTTCTATAAGTAAACAATAGAAAACATTGTTGAGAAACTATAATCAGGCAGTAAAAAACACTGCTGAGCAACTATAATCAGCTAAAAACTACTGGCTACTGAAGCTGAAATAGGGAAGGAAATTAATTTCTTCAGAAAGAAACTTTTAAAATACTGGTAATTTTTATTTTGTTTCTTTTGATATGAGTCAGTTCTTAACTGGTTTTCTAAAAAGAAGAAGGGGAAAAAGGCTACTTAATTCTATTGAATCTAAAGTCTTTGACATATATTCTAATCAGGCAAATATGCCTTTTTTGGAGAACAGATGTAAAGGACAGAAGAAGTCTGATCATTACTTAGAATAATGTTTCTTGGACTCTGCACAGAGATACATGAACAATGTGAATTGAAAGGTATTTTATTATTGCCAAAGGCTGGGCCTTGTGTCCTGTGAACCTTTCATGATCATCTGTGGACTGACCACATCCATCAGTCACCACTGACCTCAGACTTACAGAGTTTTATGTTTGACACACCAAGTAACACACCAGACAAACAGGCACAGCTTGTTTTATAAGCAATTTCAGGAATGCCATCTTCCCTTTTCCAATGTTTCTGTTTTCCCCATGCTGTTGGAACAGTGGTGCTTGTAGATCAATCCTTCTCTAAACTGAGTACCCTGTAAATCCACATGCAAGTTCTCCCCAAAATAATCCCTATGACAAAGTCGATGTTAATACAGCTCCCCAAGCATTGTTTGGGAGAGCTCCAAAATGCAGCATTCATAAAACTGAAGTGACTTTCCCCGACTTGTCAAAGCAATAAGAGGAGTGGCTACAATTCAAAGAGGCCTCTCACCATCCTGAGAAACTTCCATCCTGAGAACTCAGCTCTTTGTCAAACCTCTCTGAGAAAACTAACATCCAGCTTAATGAAAATAAAAATTGTTGCTTCCCTCTTACAGACTAATCTGCTGTGGCATTAAGAGGATTTAAGAAGGTGTGAAGTAAATGGATTTTTATACTCTCACTGGAACAGTTCTAGTGGAATTTTAAATACATTAAAGCTTGAGTTCCACTGTAATGTGATCATTGTTTTTAGTACTTCAGGGAAATGTTAAAGGGAGGAGCTCCTCACCAATTTTAATCTAATAATAATAGAAATAACATCCAAGAATCAATATTGTTCTTATTAGATTAACCTTCTTTGCTACTGTTGTGCTTCTCTGGGATTTGAATGTGTAGGGAGTTTCAGATCTTCCTGTTTATTTAGGGAGAAGCCTTTGTTTCTCTTCTTTGTACACATGGCTGTTAATCCAGCACCTGAATAAAATAATTTCATTTCCAATGTTATGACACAACAATTAAGAAAGAGGAAAAAAAACAAAGGGAAAGGAAAAAACCCCAAACAGTGGTGCTTTGGTTCTAAAGCAAAATATTTCATTATGCCACTTCCTCTCTGTAGAACACACTGCATCATTTAGGCCAATTAAGTGGAAGTATTGAAGGATATTACAGCTGCAGTTTGCACTATAAAAATAAAGATAAAGGCTGATGCCACTGATGTTGTAAGTACACATTTACCACCATGTTATTAAAATAGGTGTTGTACACCTTTCAGACTCAACAAGTGCCTCTAATTAGTCTGATAAGGAGGTCTGCCTTATCCAGATTACCTCTAAATAAAATAATTTAATTTTTCTGAACTTCTTTGAGGGGGAATTTAATCTGTTAATCTCCAAAGAGCTTGTTTCCCATTTAAGTTCATTTGCTGTTTGCTCTGTGACAACCATGACAACAGCTTGTTTCAGGTACTTTTGGTCTTCACCTCTGCATTGAAAGGAGGAAGTCAAATATAAGTAGCAATAATCAGTGAGAAAGGCCAGATTTCAGGGGTCACAGTGATAAGGTTTTCCTCTAGAGAAAGCAGACAGGTAGATAATTATCTGAGTATCCTTAAATAGCTCAAATGTATTCTGAACAGGGAAGTTTTTCTGCAAGAAATAATCTCAGCATGGCTTTACTGTTGTAATAAGCAAACCATGCAATATGCCCAGTATGGTGAGACAGGAAAATAAAGTGATTGAATACAATCTTTTAAACCCAAAAGAATAGAATTTGTTTCTGCATGTGGTCCACTTGTAATATCAGCAATTCCACTTAGCTCTTACAGAGCTTTTTTCATCAGAATGTCTCAAAGTACATTATAAAAAGGTGTGATATCCCTTTCTGTAAAATTGAAATAGGACTTGTACAAGGGTTCTCATCGGTTACTTCCATCAGGCAATAATACAATCCACCTCTTGAAAATTTTCAGTGTTCTTCCCACTTGGCAAAGCTACTTCTCTCTTTTACCTACTCAGAAATCAGCCAGGAGCTACTTCACTGAAATAACTCTAATTACACATCTGAAAAACAGTGTGTGTGGAAAAGGTGACCTCCTACCCTTAAAAGCACAAACCTCCTGCTGTGCTTACGGCTCAATGAGCAAAGGGGACTATGGGTACCTCAACAAGTCTTCCCATATATAATGATTCATATGGACAGCCAGAAAGATTTATGGAAGTGTTTCCCAGTGGAGCAGATTATACTTCCACAATCCAGTGGCATCTCCTGTGCTTGCCCCAGGTTCCCAATTTGCTTGTCAGCTGGCACTGGCCCAGCTGGAAATAGGGTGATGATTCCTGCCTGCCATCAGTGCAAACCACCACCATACAGACACCTAGAGTTGCCCAAAGTGACTCCAAGTGAGTTGATGGACCTATACAGAGAGCACACAGGCTGTGGAGGTATCATAAACTTATAGAAAATAAAAAAGTATCCTGAGTTGGAAGGGAGCCACAAGGATCATTGAGAGCAGATTTGCCTTTCAGCTTCTACTTCTGGAGCATCCACATTTAGAGAGTTCACTCTTTGTTATCTGAGGCAGGTCAGTAATGTTCTCCTCCAGTGGTTTGAACACTGATCCTCAAATCATTCAGATTAAATTCCTGGGTTTAGGTACTTTGGGGTTACTACAGAAAACGTAGAGAAAACATTGCAGTCCCCATCATCAGACCTTTCTCAGTTTCATGAGATTTTTTGGTAAGGTGATGATTTTCCTCAGAGGTCAATTAATCAATTGACATTATAGGCTAATAACATAGTGAATTGTTTTTCAGATATTTAAGTACAAATTTCTATATGTAGTTCAAACTAGTAAATATAGATTAGGGTCCATACTTGAAAAAAAAGAAATTGATTCTATCCTATAAATCAAATATCACCATCACTTACGTCCTATTCTGTTTAGGTAACTTCACCTTAAGAAAACTACTTACTTCACTGTAAGACAATTTGATCACTGAAAGACCAAAAAAAGCAGACTGCATTTTTCTGTGAAGTTAATGTCCCCAATTGTATTGCTTAGCTGGGTCACTTGATTCTCCTTGGAGCTAAAACACACATTGAGAGCAGAACTGATCAATCATAGATCCCAACCATCAAACCTTTCTCATCAGAACTGAAGCCTTGCATTTCTCTCTCTGCATTTAGGAGATTGCTTTGCAACTCTCCCACTTAAATTGTATTCATCTCCCCTCAGATCTGAGGAGTTTATGTATGCAAAAAGAAGGGAACAGATGATGTGGGATGTGCAGGGCTTTCAAAATGAAAGGTTTTGAAATTCTGTTGCATGGAAATCAGGTAAAAGCATTTTCTCTAGAGAGGTCAGGAAATCCGCAATAGGGGAGGCAAGGGGAGGTAGATTTTATTTCATGATGCAAATTTATGGCTCTCTTCCCCATCAGATTTTATCATCTCTGTAAAAGAGAAAAAAATAGTAGGAGGCAAACAAAAAAAGATGAGCAAAATTCTAACATGCCATTAAAAAAAAATGAAAGGAAAAAAAGGAAGTGTTGAGTTTGCCTGGTGTACATAAGTTCTTATACCTCTTATCATTTGACTGAACTACTCTATCAGTTTCTCTCAGCAGGCACTATGTCTCTGTGTGTGTTTTCCAAGGTTTTCTACTCACTTATGGTGCTCTGGCAATAATAAGCCATCATAGAACTACTTCATAGAACAGCAGGAAACTCTTCAATATATCTTCCAGAAACCGTTGTTTCTAGCAAAAGAAATACAGATAATTATGCAAACTGCCTCAACAGGTCCATCTCAGAGGAGTGGCACAACCTGCAGTGCAAATATTGTATTACTTTGGTGGCAGTACAGAAAACTGCATTCAGTGGTTAACCTTCTGTAGATTCTGTTAAGGTGCCCACTTAAGTTTTTGTTTATTCAGGGCTGCCCTGCAGAGAGTTGATAGGTTCAGAAAAGGCAAAGCTGTCATTTGCCATGCAAACAGGAGTTTGTGGGCTCCCTCAGCACAGTGTCATGATAGCAGTAGAAATTAGAGAGATGCAAACCATGAGAGGTAGGGGGGTTCCTTGCTCTTGATAGGCAGCCAAATAACACCTGCTGGAAGATGCTTTCAGACTCAGTGGGAAGGAAGATTTGTGACAACTCCTAAATTTCACTGTCAGAGGAGTTGCTTTTAGAGATGCTGAAGTTTAGAAACAGTCTTCTGGTCACAGCTTCTCTCTTACCTGCCATAGGATAATAAATAATGTCCAGGTTGTTCACAGAATAGTGTACTTTTATCCAAGCAACAAGGACATTCTGCTTGGATGAGGGAATCTGCAGAATAACTTTCAGATCTAATGGCCAGTTATGGGCTCTGTAATAGACATATCCCTCACAAGCTCCTAAAATTACTGTGGTCATAGTCCTTTATAAAGAATTCATTGATTTTTATGTGTTTTGAATGATTGAAGAGATTGGTTCCTTTAGTGATATTTTATACAGTGAATCCCAGACAGTGAACTTCAAATGTACCTTTGTACAACTAAATAATTTCACCTGCAAAATTGTTGATGTCTGCAGCTTGTAATGTTTGGTCAGAGATTTTTTTCTTGACCTGTAGCTTGGAAATAGATTCCTAAGTTATATTGTCAGAGTGTATTTTTTGGCAACTCACTGTAGTGTTGCCCACTACTCTCTCCATTTGTAAACCTGTCAACAAGGGAGAGACACATGCTTTGCTCCTTATTCTCAATCAACTCTTCTAGAGGCTGATGGTTGGGACATAATCTTGTTTTCTCCTAATATCCAGGTCCATAGCCTGTTTACTGACTTATGGAGATAAAGAAAGCTGAACATAACTTCATTTCTTTGGGGAAAAAAAATTAGATTTTGATTTAATATTGCAAGCATTATTATCTGACACAAGCCTTAGATTTTCCTTCCTGTAAATTCAGCAAAAAACCATAAACTTGTAGATTAATTGCAAAATGCAAAGCACATAATCCAAACCAGCATGCAACCTACAGCTCATATAAAGAACAATAATAAGCCAATTGCATCATCTTATGGAACAGCTCTTATGTTTTCCCCAAACAGTTAAAATAATACTGAAAAAACAGAGGAGTATTTCAGTCTGTTCCCTATGACCCGCAATAATTTAAATATAATTATTGGTCTATTTACTAAAATTACTTATGACTGACCAGAGCTGTAGGGAGCCATTCATCTCCTAGGAGATGCAGCTCAGCTTCTGTACATGTGTCAGTATTTCTATCTGGCACTATTGATTATCCCTCAGGAAACACAGCAACAGCATGTTTCCTACCCTGTATCAGTTCATTGATCCCCCTTGACTGACTGTGCTCACAAACTCAGAGTTTGCTTGTAAGCAACAAGTAAATAGTGAAAGTCTTCCTTTCTGACAGAGCACCTGTGTTTTTGTTGAGTTCCCTGTGAGTTTATTGTCAGGAAATAAGCCCATGTAACAGCACAGCCCAGGTTTAACTGTGTGGCTCCAGCTACACATGATGCAGGGGACTGTAATGAGATGGGAGAGCAGGGTATAAGCTCCCTACACCTTCCTGCCTCTCCTGACTAAAGCCAGGTATTTTTAGACCAGTGCCAGGATATTTGCATAAATGTGATTGTGAACAGGAAGGCAGCTCTGGCTACAGAAAGCTGGCAGGCTGCTCTGCCTTTGGCTCAGGCCATCTAGGAATCAAGCAGCTGAGATACCAGCTGTGAACCTTCTGTAGATTCTGTTAAAGTGACTTGGAAAAAGAAAGTCTGGAGGTGATAAATATGGATTATATTGTTGCCAAGACTCAGTTAAAAGGAGCAAGTGTGGAGGAGAGAAGAACAACTGTACAGGAGATAACTTTTGCTAATGGTCTTTATTTCAATACCTGAAGACATTAGGGGGCCTAATACAACTTTTAAGAGGAAGGAATTACCAAGGTGTCCCTGTGGTCATTTTAATTCCCACTTCATAGAGCAGTCTAGTGCTTGGACCATTCATTGGTGAGCATGGGCAGAAACATACTGAGGTCCCAATCCCTACTGCTAGGAGATCATTCACTTTACATGAAAACACAACTGGAAACAATCACATAAAGAGCCCTTGGAAGTGGAGCTGAAGCCTCCCTGTTCTTCCAGTGGACATCCCCAGCCTTTCTGCTGAAGCTGCCGTTGTTTTCATATTCTCATTCCAGTCCAGTGAATCCTGAATTCTTTCTCTGCGTACTGCAAGGTTTTTCATCTGGCAATGCTGAGACATCCTGCCCTCCCTCCAAGTAGCCTTGAATCTGTTTCCTAAGCAACTTACCAAAACCACAAGAAGCAGAAAGTTAAGTCCTGTTAAGCAGACGAGAGAACTGAGCACTGATCTTCCAAACCTCTGCTGGTTGTTAATATGCTGCCACATCCCCTTTGTGCCAGTGGGTTTGCCCTGGAAAAGCAGCCACTACTACATTTACACAGGAACCAATAAGCAGGTTTTATCCATTCCCTTATAATAGTTGTGACATGGGGCTCCTTGGGCAGCTCAGGAAGTAGAAATCCTCCTTTGGAAAGTGCATGGGCTCGGGCACAAGTCACGTGCTGGGTTGTTCATTGCTTTCAGAAGTAAGTGAACAAATGGAAAGGTTGTGCTTAAAATGCAAAATGTGCTGGAATGTAGCCTGAGATAGAGCAGTAATTTTCAAGAGTGAAAATTTGAAATTATGGGCCAGAGACTGGTCCAACTCTCATCTTTTGGACTGAGGTTTTTTGATTCCTGTGTCAGGTGTGTTGTTCAGTGAGGCAATGGGAAAAATGAATCTCAGAGCTAATAGCCAATCTCAGATGTCACCCCTTGTGGGGGTTTTTGTTCTGATTTTTTCTTCTTCTATTTTGTCTTGTCCTTAAAATTATTGAAGATTAACCATTTATTGAAACTGTGAAAGTAGAAGGTTGATCATTTTTCTCTTTTTTGTTACAGTAAAAGAGAAAAGTCCCTACAAATCTTGTCTGCATAAAACTGCTCTTCTCACTGCTCCTCTCCTCATTGGTAATAACCACTTGTACTGAGAGCTTTTACCCTGAGGGGTAAGATAGCTGTACCTGCTGTCCAAAGTGATAAACAGATTCTCAGTTTCTGTTCTGTTTCTCTACTGTTGGATGTGTGCCACTACTTTCCTCCTTTGCCAGATGACATCCTACTTCGACAGAGAGAGGGTGCAGTTGGAAACAAGCACTAGTCATATTAGGAAGTATTACATTGATTTACCTGTGATTAAACATAAGGCTGAATGAAAAATCACCATATTAAAAGCATAAGCTCATAGGTTTGACACCTATGAGAAGGGCACTGGGTAGATATCACTGCAAGAAGTGGGTAGAGATGTTTGGACAACAGCTCATCTAAGCCAATTAATACATGAGTATAAACACTGAGCAATCACATGAACAGACTCTCTCTGTAGTCAGCCAGTTTTTTAATTCCCTCTGCTTCATTAAGTCAATTCGTTCCAGTATCTCCAATCACAGGAAAGTCTCTGGTTTATGTTTACAGAATAGCAGGACTCTGGGTTTGGTACCAGTGACAAACCACCCGTGTGAGAAAAGCCTCATGAGAGGTAAATACACCATCTCTTGTTAAAAAGAAACAAAACCAGCACCACCAACAACAAAAAGCAGATGAGAAATTAGCTTAAGTATCTAGATTCAAATTTGGCAGTGTGGGTAACACAGGACTGAACTACAGAATTTCAGACCTCAAAGCACACATTTGATTTTTTTTCTCTCCTTTGTCTTGAGTACATTGTACCTGTAATCGTAAGGAAAGTCAGGAACTGGCCACATGAATACCTCTAATCTTGAGGGCAGGTGAGCTGGTGACAGCAGTCTTTCTAAATTTTGTTCTAGATTACATGGGGCTGAGAAGTTGAAAACTTGACTTTTCAGCTGCTCTGGGAATTTGGTTGAAAAGTTTAATTTTCCAGGTTAAACGTACCCTGTTGGCATTTTCTGAGGGAAACAAATTCGATACTATCCCTACAGCCAATTATGTTCATTTGTGATTTTTTTTTTCCATGCAGCTTTACATTGCATTTGCTGCCAGTTTTTAGAAGTAGCCCCATAACAAGTAAAGCAGCCAAAATGAAACACCACAAAGCACAGAGAAGCACTTTCCATGTTCTGTGTAGAACAGTGTTGCCATTTAAAAATCTAGAGGTGCACTGGATTCCTAAAAACTTACTTTCTGGATAAATGGAGCAGATGTATATTGAAACAGAGAGTTTGTACCAGAAATGCTGGGAAATGATGGGAAAACACCAAGTCTAACCAGAGACCAAGGCATAAGCAAAGTGAGGAATAATCTATAGTCCTCTCAGGGACTATAATGGCATCTTCCATTTGTGAGTGAAAATGCTGAACCTCCTCACAAAAATTTTTGACAAAGCACAGTTTTTTTCTGAAAATTATGACCAGAGGAAAGAAGAGATGATGGTGTCAGCTTTCCCTTTTTGTTAAGCATCCTGACCAAGTCAAGCAACAGGTTTAATATCTTCAGGTTTTGAGAGAGTTTGAAAATTAACATTAGGTGAAGACTCAGAACTTTGGGACATGGTATGGAGACAGTTCCTCCTCTTGAGGCTGTCCCTCTTTGTGAGGTACAATTAAAAATTAATTGAGCTGAAAGGAGAGAAAATTATGATTCTATAGGTAAGTGATTAGGCAACTTGCTGTTTCTCCTCCAGTGAATACTTCATACAAAATTATGTAAATATTCATTAGAATGTCAGGAACTCACGTCTCCCCTGCCACATGAATACCCTAATCACCAGGATCAGAGAGTCTTCTGCCCAATGAATATTTAGTTGTTCTGTAAAGTCTAGCAGTTTCAGCAGGAAGCTTAAAAGAGTCTCTTCTTGAATACCTAAAACAGAGTCTGAAATATTTGAAGCTTGGTTTTTAACCCTGACCAGCAAAGGATAGAATAAAAGCCAGATATCCCACAACCATTAATATATTGAACTAAAGAAAGAACTACAGTCTCAGTTCACAGTAGACATAATGAACACTAACAAATCACCAGGACCAAATGATATTACGGCTGGAGTTCTACAGGCAAATGTTCTCACAAATGAAATAAATGCACTACATATATAACCTATCCCTTAAAACTTTAGGGTATCTGAAGACAAAAAAAGATAGGGGATGAGATTGTAGTGCTTAGAAAGTTTCTATATGTGCTCAGGGACTAACAGTCCTTTAAAGAGATCTCCAATGGAAAAAAAAATAGCAACACTAAGAAATTATAGAATTCATAGAAGCTTGGATATTTTATTTATTTTTGAGCAGAGTAATCACCACTTCAGTAGAAGGCATTGCTTAAAGAGGTCAAGAAACATACGGGATAAAAGGATAGTTGTTATACAGATTTTTTTAATTTCCTGCAAAATTTTAACAAAGGCTTTTTCATAGACTGACAGAACACTCAGTATCATAGGATCAGAAAGAAGACCTTGACATGCATTAATATTTGATTAAAAGACAGGAATTCAAGGATAACCATAAAATGTTGTTTCTTGCAATGCAGGATTGTTATCACAGCAGCTGTGCAGGGCTCTGTCCTGGAACTCATTCTGTTTAGTGTGTTCAGAAATGACCTAAAGCAGAGGGATGATCTGTATGGCAATAACACCATGTGAATTATGATGATCCAACATTATATGAGGCACTTAGGAGCAGGACAGACTGTGAAGAATTTGAGGAGGACCTTAGAGGCCAGAGTATCTAGGCAATAAAATGTCATATGAAGTTCAACACAGATAAATATGAAGTGATATAATGGGTAAAACCAATTTTATTTGACACACATGCTGATTTACCCTTTGCTTACAGGGACTCTTACCCTCTTCCCTGCTCTCTGCCCCTACTCAGTGGGACAGGTGGGCAAAATAAGATGAGAGAGATTGCAGCTGAGAGAAAGATTGGCAGATTGTTTTCCAATTTTCATCATGGGAAATACAGGCTTTAAAGAGGGAATATTCATTTAACATATTGTCAGTGAAAATAATTATTTAATTATGATTTTTAATTATGAATTAGGGTAGCAAGAAACAAAAATGCAAACATTAAAACAACAATTTTCCTTTCTCCTTTCCCAAGCTCAACTTCACCTGCTCATTTGACTCCTCTCTGGCACTGAGCAGCCGGGGGGGGTGAGGAGTGGGAGGTTCCAGTTGGTATCAGGTGGTTTTTTTCCACTGCATCTTTCCTCTCAGTTTTCCATTGTTGTGGTATGGACTCTCCAAGGGCTGCAGTCCTTCAGAAAAACCTATTCCAGTCTGGGCTTTTCACAGGCCATATTTCCTTCAGGAATATCTATCTGCTCCATCAAGGTGTTCTCCAGGGTCTGTAGGGGGTACCTGCTCCAGTGTGGTCTCTTCCATGGGCGGATCAGAAAAAACCTTGGAAGCCTATTAGACATCTGAATATTGGACTCAGGCAGTTTTAGTGATACTTAAGTGCAGGATGGTGGACACATTTATTTACATCAGGACAGAGTAAGAAAAGAAATTAATTAATTCTTGTTTTACAGTGGTGAAGAAGCTGCAGACTGGGAATAGTGCTGCTGCTCTTTTTCATATATATCATGGTGCACCATGATATAACCTGCAGACTGAAAGGAACAGTGCCACTTTTCTCATGTTCAGGAGCAAACATATCAAACAAAGAATGCTATTCTGATGCATTTTTCAAGAAAGAAAAACATTTAATCCTTTGGTAGCACGTCCAGTCAGCAGTGCACAAAAAGGGCAAAATGTGACTTGATTCACTACTGGCTAACTAGATCTTCATCTGAAGACTGTTTAGAGAACTAAATTTGATAAACTGATTTGGCACACCTGGTGTCTTTGGTGTCAGGTAGCTAGCAGTCTTGTACAATCTGATCCTCAGAAAACAATGTCATTGACAGCAAAACTCAGAAATGGAAATGAAATTTTCTTGAGAGGAAAGTGCAGACCCACGAGTAAGGCAAGATCTGCGTCCTGTTACTGTTGCCCAAAGTCACCACTGGTTGGGTGACAGATAATCTGCAAGGGGAATTGTCATACTCTGAGTTTAATACCATCCTGCAGTGAATTCTCAGATTTGCTGATAAAATCATCTTAAGTTAAAAAATGTTTTAACAGGTTGAGTTTGTTAAACTGCTGAAGCTGTCAGGCAGTCTGGGCAGATATGCAGCAAGATGTAAAGGGGTAACAGATATGAAAGAAATGAATTTCCTAATATCACCATAACTATTGAACAGTATTAAATAATACCCAGCCTTATATTAACATCTATATAGCCCTAAGCAGGTGCAAAATGTCAAATATTGTGCTGGATAATCAGTAGCTGTGACTGCTCTAAAGCTATTAGTTTCTGATACAACTTGCTTTGGCATTTCTTTATGCATTTACACAGAATCATCATTATACTCTTATACTGAAATGCATTATTTGTTATTATTTATTGTATATTAACATATTATATTTAAATAATAATAATATTTATTATATTAAATGCATATTATAACAGAAATCTCGCAAAGGATGATGAACAACACAAAGCTACTCTTCATCAGACCTTCATCAAAGCTGAAATCACTGACAGGAAGAACCAGCTCTTTCATCAGAATTTGTCTTGTTGACTGAACTGTTGAGGGTGCAGAGATAAAAGACTTCAGTTTTGCTATAGGTGGCTGCCAAGGCATGAAGCTACCAAAGAGAAAATTGTCCAGGATCCTTTGGTCACTGAAAGTTTCAGAGGTGCAATAATAAACAGCAGGAGGCAGAGGCAGGGCATGAAGCCAAGAGTGTTAAACCTCACTGTTATCATATGGTTGCATAAAATGTGAAAAAGGCAACGTATTCTGCGGAGCTTCATTCTGCTGAGGAGGATGCACAGGTTGACAGAGATTATCAAAAATTACAATTTTTAACAAGATCTTGACCTGTGAGTCCATATGCTTTATATAGCAATTTTATACATTAATTATACACACATTTTAATGCAGTTCTCAGAATTCCTGTTTTGAGTCTCCTTTTTTTGTGAGATGGCAGAACACAATGCAAAATAGTTAAAGCATTTTTAAAATGCTGCAGTTTTGACATTTAACTGAAACTTTGGCTTGTGTCAATGAATATACATAAATCATATTGTTGAACTGCAAAATAGAGTAACTGGGATTGCAAAGTGAGAAAGATGAGATCAGTTTGTTTTGAATTTTTCATGAAAGATGTTTATATTTAAAGAGTGACTATCAATTCAACTCAAGGAAAAGGTATACATTATAATGGATGAAAATAATGAGAAAATATCTTGGTTTTAAGCAACTAGATGCAGGTGTGTCTTTCTTAGACTGAATTATAGACCAACATTTGAATTTTTCTCTAATAAATACTTTATGCTTCTATGTTCTGAGGGACTCCAGCTCTGGAAGGCTCCAGAAGCCAGGAAATTTTTCCCTTCCCGGTCTACCAAAGGCAAAATGAGCATATTTTCTGCACCAGCAGCATTCTCACATCTGTTGCAACCAGGATGCTGCAATTCCCTGTCCTTTGTCCAGCCAGAAGAGAGACTGAGCATGTCTTCCTAACAAGCACACACACACATAAACATACACACACAGAACTCTTCAGTGGCTGTGAAACCTCCGGTCTCAGAAGTCTTGACCTTATGCTCAGCTTGACCTTTTCTTTTCCCTACCTTTACCACTTTCAAAATAATAATAATAATAATAATAAAAAAAAAAAAGCACAAAAAACCAAAACACTTTTGGTGATGTGAAAATAACTAAAATTAGATATAAGTTAGTCCTCTTTTATGCAAAAAGCTAGGATGAAAATCTGACCTTCACTCCTCTATCAGATGATGGTTGTTTCACACAGAACCAGCTTTTGTTTCACCCAAGCTTTTAAAATACCTGCTGGAAGCTGCAGATCTGGGCAGAATCTGCATCAGTGCCTTCCACACAAACCACGCCAGTGCCTCGTGAATGCAAGGTTGAATCATTCATTTGGACACATTGTTTTGGAAGCTGGAAGAGGAACAATAGCATTTTGATGAAAAATTCTGGAATTTCTGGGGGCTGACCCAGTTTGCTTCACTCACAGTTTTATTGACTTGGCAAATACAGCTTGCCCTTCCAAAAACAATCTTGTATACTGATGATATACTAAGAAATACACAGATGGCCTAAAATGAGTGATTTCTTGGTCTCTTTGTGTAATATATTCAGTTGTCAAGGATATCATGGTATTTTTACTGCACCCTACCACTTTGAAAAGCTAAAATAAAACAATAAATATTATGCTTTAAATTTGTTTTTGAAAACAGAAAGCAACAGTGTCTCAAAGGACTAATCCCAACTGAAAGCTCTTCATAAAGAAAACATAAAAGCCTTTAGGTCATTTGCATGTCCTTTTAATTTTTTAAATTGTATTCTTTTGTAAATAATTTATAACTAATAATTGAGAGCATTTTGTTGTCTTTAAACACAGTGTCCCAAGAGTAATGGTGAGAGCTCTGTAGATCAAAATGTTATTAAGAACTGAAAATAATAACAGAATTTGTCCTACTTTTTCTCCATCTGGGCTAAGAATAATGGTAATTTATGTTATATTGTTATTTAAAACACCTATTTTCCCCTTCATTGCTTATGAGGTAAGATGGAGAGTTCACAAGATATAAGTGAAAGCTACTACACTGACCAATTATTCTGAATACACTTTTGGCATTGCCAGATGTATAGGTATGTCTGGCACAGCTGTTGCTTTGCCAAAGCTTTTTGTTTCTTTCCTAAAGAAACTATTTTTAAAGGTCATCCTGACAAAAATAGACTCTTTGTGAATTCACATAGGTAGTGGACAAGAGTCAGTCCATCTAATCCTCAATTTTTCAAGTGTTTGTAGAGATTAACAACCAAAAGTACCTGGAGATTCACCCACAGTTTTTCATGGGTGTTGCAAACATCTGGAAGTTTCTTGCTTATGAAGTTAATGTGGACTGGGCATTGAATTAAACTTTGCTTAACACTTATGCCTCCAATTACCTCCAGTTCAATCTCCTGCAAGTTTCTACAAAATATATGTGACAAAAAAATTTGCGACATTTCCTTGTCTTCACCCAGAAGTAGGTGTGGATTACACAACATTAATAAATGAGAAGAAAAGAACAGTCTGGAAAATGAGGTGTGTCTTAGAGTGTTTTTTCTTGGATATTTATTAAAAAGTTTAATGCAAATACATACATTGTTATGGTCAAAATACATACTAATATGTCCTATTTGATTTTGTCTCTTGGACCTCTGATTTCCATTGAGATTCCATTCTATGCCCCGTTTTCCATGTCTAATGTTATCTGGATGAATCTTTGGCATGACTTCAGACACCTGTTTCATGGAAGGTGTGAGCTCCAGAAAGAAATTTATTCTTATATTTAACTCCTCTTTCTCTTTTCTTCTTCCTAAATGACTCTTATGGAAATAAATGTAATAAAGTCCTTACAGCAAATTAGTTTTGTTGCTTTCACCACATATTTATAAGCGATATAAAATCTTTTTAATAACATAATGACCAGAAATAGAATAGTACCCCAAGCCTATTTGCTTCAGAAAATCATTATTCTCTAATATATAACTTCTCAGAACACTTCCAAATCTTTGACTCTGTTATCTTATCTTGATGGTGCAAGCATTTTTAGAGATATATCTATTGACAGTTTAGCTTCCCTTGAGGTATTTTCTCCTCAGTAATCTATACTTTCCTATTATTTTAATTTGCTTCATAAAAACAACTTTGTGGTCAATATTGAAGGCGAGCAGGGGGTAATGTCGATTTTATATGATATAAACAGAAACTTTCAAATTGCAGTGACTGTTGGAGCTCCCTTCTTTGTTCCCTGATAAATGAGCCTTGGAAAAGCCACCAGCTGTTCCTGTGTTAATGGCACAATCCCTTCTCTGGGCTCTCCTGCACTGATGTTCCCTGTGTCACTCTGCTCCTTTCTGGGTTTTCAGAGAACTGGTTGGAACTAGAGAAGTTCTTGACCTGGTGTTTGCCTCCTCTGGAGGCTGTACCAAACCACCCACAGTTTGTTCAAGGGGTTGAGTGTGTCCATGGTACAATCTCTGAAGAGACTGATACTGATATTTTGATGAAAAAGTTTTTAATAGAATCCAAGTCAGCTGCAATAATTAATCCCATGAGATCTTGGTATACAGCTCTGGTTATTTAATTTGGGAAAGCTGATTGACTGTTTTTCTAGGACTGCTGAATACAGTCTATTCTTTTTGTCTACTTTGTCTATCTTCTTTACAATGCTGTTATACTCACCTTACTATCCTAAGTAAATGCCATTACATTCACTACATCAAATGAAAACATACTTGTATTTCAATCCATTTCAGCAAACCTGTGTGATCTTTATTTTGGTTCTGGGTTTTTTTGGTGCAATAAGCTGGGAAGAAGAATATCTTCAACTCTGAGGAAGTGAAATCAGTGTGTACTGTGGTATCTTCCAAATCATGCTATCTTCCAGAAATTAGTTTCTATTTTAGACAAACAGTGACAAAACCACATCACCTGACTGCACAAAGCTTTTTTTTTTTTTATGTAACACATGATCTGACTCCAAGATTTTAAAATAGCAGTGTAATAAAGTCACATCAAATAAAACATTTTGAGCCTTTCTTCCTCTGAGGAAATTTTTTCAGCCAAGATTTTTACTCTGTTTTTATCTGTTCCCTCTGTTTTCTATGTGTGGGAACAACTTTCCCTATGGTTACATCTACACCAGCAAATTAAATACATCCAGAGACATCTTCAAACCATGAGGCCAACTGGTACAGGACACCTCTTGTCGCTTAAACAAACAGTTTCAGACTCTGAAGTTGGATGCCTGTATGCAAACTGCCTGCTGGAGTGGCTCCTGGGCTGCTCCAGCTGCTAAATCATGTCCAGGAACTGTTCAGGGAAAGAGCTTGTTGGAATGGGCCAAAATCCTGCCAGGAAACATTCTGATGCTTTACTAGAGTAAATGATGGTGCTTCAGTGCCAGGGAATCTTCCCAAGCATGTTCAACTTCACTAGGATAGATGCAAACCATGCCATTTTTCCCTGAAAAGCACATTTTTTCTAACCATTTGGGCCAAAACAACTCTCATTTAATTTTCATTCTGTAAGTTCTTTTCCTTCAATGGTCAAGATCATGACCAAAGAAATATAAGAACTACTTACCCCAGCATGTCAAGCTGTGTAAGGAGAAGTGGTATTTCTATTTAACCATCTGATCCTGTAGCAGAGGTAAGAGGGAGGGAGAACAGCCAACCCAATGGAAACATATTTCTACAGAAACTTCTCTGAGAGGCTTCAGGAATTCCTGAATTCCCAAAAGCTTTCAAAAAAAAA
>VYXB01002396.1:0-64408 GCA_013397135.1 Pachyramphus minor
TTGGGAAGAAAAGACAGGTTAAAGGAGGTTGAAAACAAGAGGGGAAGGCAAAGCAGGAGTGCACAACTTATTTGACTGAAAATACAGGCAAACAGTGCAGTGCTGTCCTGCACTGGTTATTCCTGTGAAAGAGGGAAGACTGGGACTGTAGGTCCTCTTCCCAAGCTGCTGCCTGGGTACTCCCTGAAAAAGGGGGGAAACAGTCAGTCTGCCTTCCAACAGGCAGGATCACTCATCCTCTTCCTGGAAAAGTATCCTTTCTGGATTTGCATGCCTCTTCCTTCAAGGAATGGGCAGAGCACATCTCCTTAGATGGGTAAGCCAAGGTACAGAAGAGAGTCCAGTCCCCCATGGCCATAGCAAAGGACAGACACACCACAGCGTTGATATGAAGAGGACTGGGAATGGAGAGCAAAAACTAAAACAACGTTGCAAGGCATATGCACTGCTAGAAATGAAGATGGGAAAAGGCAGAACAGGTGGAAGCAGCAGGAGAGGTAGGGGGAGCCTTACCAGGCTGTGAGGAGCTCAGCCATGTTGAGGACACGGTAGAGGAAGGAGAAGGAGCAGGCGATGGCACTGTGCTGGTTTTGGCTGTGGTGGGTGCAGAGGACTCTGTTGTAGGTGACTCTTGTGGAGCACTGGTCATGGGGGAAGAGGGCTTGGGCCTCAGGGTTGTAGGTGTAGGCCTGGGGCTGGTGCTTGGAGCTGCTGTGGAATAGACTGTGGAAGTGGCAGCAGGTGGCAGCCGGGTGCTGAGTGGGCTGCTGGGGGCAGGAGGAGAGCTGGGATTTGGAGATGTTGTTGCCAGAGGGAGTTCTGTGCTGCTTGGAGGGCTGGTCTCTGTGGAGACAGAGGTCTTGGAGGTGGTGGCAGCTGTGGTCTTCTGCGTGGTCAGAGGTGGCTCAATGTGTGGCTCAGTTGACCTTTTATGAGTGAAGGCTGTTGGGAGGAAAAGACAGGTTAAATGAGGTTGAGAACAAGAGGGGAAGGGAAAGCAGGAGTGCACAACTTATTTGACTGAAAATACAGGCAAACAGTGCAGTGCTGTCCTGCACTGGTTATTCCTGTGAAAGAGGGAAGACTGGGACTGTAGGTCCTCTCCACAAGCTGCTGCCTGGGTACTCCCTGAAAAAGGGGGGAAACAGTCAGTCTGCCTTCCAACAGGCAGGATCACTCATCCTCTTCCTGGAAAAGTATCCTTTCTGGATTTGCATGCCTCTTCCTTCAAGGAATGGGCAGAGCACATCTCCTTAGATGGGTAAGCCAAGGTACAGAAGAGAGTCCAGTCCCCCATGGCCATAGCAAAGGACAGACACACCACAGCGTTGATATGAAGAGGACTGGGAATGGAGAGCAAAAAGTAAAACAACGTTGCAAGGCATATGCACTGCTAGAAATGAAGATGGGAAAAGGCAGAACAGGTGGAAGCAGCAGGAGAGGTAGGGGGAGCCTTACCAGGCTGTGAGGAGCTCAGCCATGTTGAGGACACGGTAGAGGAAGGAGAAGGAGCAGGCGATGGCACTGTGCTGGTTTTGGCTGTGGTGGGTGCAGAGGACTCTGTTGTAGGTGACTCTTGTGGAGCACTGGTCATGGGGGAAGAGAGCTTGGGCCTCAGGGTTGTAGGTGTAGGCCTGGGGCTGGTGCTTGGAGCTGCTGTGGAATAGACTGTGGAAGTGGCAGCAGGTGGCAGCCGGGTGCTGAGTGGGCTGCTGGGGGCAGGAGGAGAGCTGGGATTTGGAGATGTTGTTGCCAGAGGGAGTTCTGTGCTGCTTGGAGGGCTGGTCTCTGTGGAGACAGAGGTCTTGGAGGTGCTGCTGATGGAGGTGGCGGCCGTGGTCTTCTGCGTGGTCAGAGGTGGCTCAATGTGTGGCTCAGTTGACCTTTTATGAGTGAAGGCTGTTTGGGAGGAAAGCACAGGCCAGTTGTATGTTGCTGATTTGATGAGAAGCCTCCAATTTGGAGGCTTTGTGCTATGTTATGTGCCAGGATGGGAGACCATGGCCCCACTAAATCATTTGAGTTTGTTTTTGGTTTGCTGGTTTTTTTTGACATTGAACAAAAGTGTCTGTTATCTTTAACATGTCCCATCATGCCCTGCTTCTTTTGATAACTGTTTGCTGCAGACCATTTTGCAGATCGACCTCTAGCAATTTGTTTCTCATCTTCTTCCTGCAACTGTTGAGTGGGGAAGAGGTATCCCTACTGTCATGTGCAATATTCACTTGTTTACTGTTAGCGTAAAATTTACTTGGTGTAGACTCTTCTGGTAAGGATCCTATTGGAAGCCATGGCTACTGGGACATGGATGCACTGGCCATGAATGACTCTTATCTCTCTCATGACCAGAGCACTCACCTGTTACTACTTCACTAGTTGGTATATTATCTCTGGTTGGCTTCTCTGCTACAAAGAAAGGGATGAGAAAAAAGATTGGTTGAGTCTTGCGAAGGACTGTAGGCAAAGCATGCTGCAGCATCTCCTCAGAAGAGGATCAACACTAAGACAACTCAGGCATGCGAAGCCCAATGCGTCTAAGCGAACTTTAGCATGGACTTGAGCATACACTTTCTTGGCCGCCCTCCACTTATGACTCTTTTGCACTCATCAGGGTCAGCGAGATGGTATTTGTTGAACCACACTTTTCATGGATGTGCTAGGGTCTGGGCATCCTTTGGCTGGAGATGACGGCTTGGGTTATGTGTCTCACCCAAAACTGTCCTGAGCTGTAAACTAAAGATGCATTTCCAGCCTCACTGCTTTTTCCCCCCCCAATGCCCCACTGTGCACTCAGGGCACCACTATAAGAAGAGGGAGGTGTGTGTTAGCTTGCATGTGATTGGCAGTTTTAGGGCAGGAACTCATGGATGTCTGTACACTGAAAAAGGGCCATGCCTCAGAGCCAAACCCCTCAACTGGAAAGGCAGGAGGATGACTAGTCAGGGTCATGTGTGGGTCAGCCCGATGACCCGCTGGTGTTCCATGGGAATAACAGTGGGAATTGAGAACAAATACAAAAACTGAGGCCTATGTGGGACGTGCTGCCTAGTAGAGAATGGTGTGAGCTGGAAGAAGCAGATAGAGCAGCAGGAAGGGTAGGTGGGAGCCTTACCAGGATGTGATGTTCCCAGCCATGTTGAGGACACAGTTGAGGAGAGGGAAGAAGCAGATGAAGCTGAGGTGGCAGGCAAAGAGCTTGGGCTTGGAGATGTCCTTGTCAGTGGAACTCCTGGGCTGGTGGCAGGGCTGGTTTCTCTTGGGACAGAGGTGCTGCTGGTGGATGTGGCAGGGGTGGTCTGTGTCTGTGAGACAAGATGCTGCACAGGCTGTGTCAATGTTCTTATGTGGGTGACAACTAGAGAGAGAAAAGCACAAGTTGATTGGAGGTGGCAGGGCAAGAAGGGAAGGCAAAGGAGGTAGACAATTCCCAGGCAGAACCACCAGGGTATGGGGTAGGAGTAGGAAAGACAGAACTAGGCCTCACTGGGTCTTACTGGGCAAGAGGGAAAAATAGGCCAATAGCTCTCCTCTCAAAAAACATGGGGCAAAACTGGGCCTGAAGTGTGCCCTCTGACAGTTCAGCACCCCTTGCCTTTTTCTGAAGCTCCTCAGAAAAGAGCCTCTCTCTCTCCACGTTTCCTCTCCCAGGTATTCCAGACTGGGCAAGAATATCACCTGGAAAATCTGGGGTAAGTGAAGCAGAGCCTTAGGCCAAGGGCGTCTGTCTACTCCTTCTTACCTTCTGGTTGGTGCAGAGTGGTTGCTTGGATTCCCTCAGTGTCTGTAAGGCAAGTAAGTAAGAAGGAATATTAGTAATGGCTGGAAAGGTTGCTAGAGGAAGCTGTCATTGCTGGCACAAGGAGCCCCACATGTGTTCACCCCAATAGTACCTTGTGCGAGATACATGGATTGGGAAAGTGTATACCTGCCCTCCCACTACAGCAGAATTCACACCACACACTGTCTCAGCCTCTGGTGGCAGTTGCTAACATAGTAATTCATGTTGTCATACAGCCTCAGAGTAGATTGTCCTTGTTGGTATATTGAGTGCCAGACAAAAAAAAAAAAATCCTTTTATTGGGAGTATTTGTTACATTGGCTAGGTAGAATATATATTCTGTGGTCTGGGTTTTCAAGAACTTGCCTTGAGACATGGAGAGTCTAAATTTGGGGGAAGTGTTGGAAGAGAAGTGTTAGGCTAAAGATCATATTTGGATGTCAAATGCTTGCTCCATTGGCAAGATGAATTTCCATTTTAATCATGCTTCTTTAGTAACCCATGTCCTTTCATACCTTTTTGCAATGTTAAGACCACTAGTAAGAATGCTTGGGGTTTTTTTATAAGTAGTACACATTGACATTTGTCTTGTAGGTATCAAAAAGTGGTATTTACCTGCTGTTGTTAGTTTAGGCTTGCTGAAAGTTATGCTCTGAGACAGGGTTTGAGTAGGCAGTGAGGAGGTCATAATTTCCTTTTTGGTAGTGGTCTTGAAGGGTGGTGAGGTGAACCTTACTTGTTCTGTCTCTGTTGACGCAGCAGTTGATGAGGCAGCAGGTGTAGACTTTGGTATAGCGGTCATGGTTCTCTTTGTTGTGGTAGTTACAGAAGGAGTAGTGATGGTTGTAGTCATGTTTGCTGTGGCAGCAATTGATGTTGTATGTTCTTTTGGAGTAAAGGTAAATAGTACAGTGTGAGTAATCAATTCACAGAATAATTAAAAATAGACAAATTATGAAGAAAATACCCATATTTTAGATACCCTTTTTCACCTTGATCTTTTGAATATTTTCAGTGTCACTGTGGCACTCGTGTTCTCAAAAGCTTGTCAAATATTTCTGTACTTGTATTTGTTTTCTATTGTCTCATGTCTGTCTTTTTTCTCATTTTTTGTATTTTTCCTGCACTAGATTTTTTTTAATATAATTTTTTTAAGAAATTAGCTTTGTTGTCACTTATTGGCTACAGTCTATATGGGCTTTGCCCAAATCACAATTTCATTGGCTACTGTTACGTTCCAAATTAGCCACAGTTTTACCTTTCTGTAATTCATATTAAAAAGTTAAGTAACATTATACTATAGGACATTCTTGTCCCAGTGCCCATATGATCTGTCATAATGTCAGCTTTTGAAGCTGCGTTTTGAATCCTTTGGGACCTCTTTTTAACTCTGCTTTCCCTGACATCCAGGGTCCAAGATGGTTAATTAGCTGAAGTGCATGTTGGTGTGAGGCTAAATGAGTCTCCACAAGCCATAGAATCAGAAAGTAATTTATGTTGGCAGAGTCATCCTCCCGAGAGCAAGACTCTAGAAGTCTAGACAAAGCTGCTACACTAATACCTGTGTGACTCTGCTTTGGGCTTGCTTACCTTATTCAGAATTAATAGATTGGTTGCTCCTTGAATATGACTGCATAACTGAACCAGCTGTGGAAAGGATGCTGAAGCTGAGCTAATAAACCTAACTGGATCTGGGCTGGCTCACTGCTTGTAGAAGTTCTAATGTGCTTCTCAGATGAGTCACACAAGTGATTTTTGGTTATGTTTTTAACTTAGTGTTTATATCCTTTATCTTTCCATGCACTTTTGATCTACACTTCTGAACGTTTCTGGTTTACAAACTCCTTTCTGGAAGCCTGCTTTGCCTACCTCACGATTTGGAGTCTAATGCTCGGATGTTGTACGAGTTTGCAATGCTTTCCTAGGAAGTAATATCTCAATTATGTATAGAGTGAGCTTACTGTAATTTATTTTAGACAGTAACACTAAAAACCTACCAGTTGTTGACTTTATCGTGACAAGAGGTTGTATGGGTGAAGTTCTGGGAACTGTAATTTTTGCAGTTATTGTTGGATTTGTAATCTCAGTTGATACAGCAGTTGCAGAAGAAGTACTAGGTGCTGTTGGTGGGGTGCTTGTGGCAGAGCTTCTTGTTACTTTAGGCTGCACTGTTGTTACTACGAGAAAAAAGTCAAAATGAAAGGATGAGAAATAGTCCTCAATAACCTATTTATAATGCACCTATATGAATTGAATTCAAAGTATAAACACTGTTTTTATAACTATGAGTAGTAACTACTATTAACACCTTTTAGGTGAAGCCTTTGAGAGCAGTTATCCATTGCTTCCTTTGCTATTATGTGCAGTGAATACATTAAACAGCCATTCATGCAGAAGCTTTATACCTTTTTCTTCACTTCAAAGCGAATTTGGCATAAATAGTTGTGCAATCAGCAGAAATGGAATAGTATTTCATTATTCACACAACCCACAGTGTAATGTTTTCCAATATCATCTATCTTCAGGGAAATTAATGGAATTTCTAACAAATTTAAGATCATTGTATATAGGTTCCTTTCCTGTATCAGGCTATAGGGATTTGTTATAGTCAGTCATACACTTCCACGAAGACTTTCTTAAATTGTTGAAGTCTTATTTGGTCAGTCATTCTGTAATGAGCAGGGACATCAACTGGATCAGGTTGCTCAAAGCCCAGTCTAGCCTGCTCTTGAATGCTTCCAGGGATGGGGCATCTACAGACTCTCCGGGCAACCTCTGCCAGTGTTTTACCACCCTCATAGTTAACAATTTTTTTCTTATATCTACTCTGAATCTACTCTCTTCTAGTTTAAAACCACTACCCCTTGTCCCATCACAACAGACCCTACTAAAAAGTCTGTCCCCATTCATTCTTATAAGCCCCATTCAAGTACTGAAAGGCTGCAATGAGGTCTCCCAGCAGACCTCTTCTCCAGGTGGAACAAGGCCAGGTCTCTCAGCCTTTTCTGACAGGAGTGGTCTTACAGCCCTCTGATCATCTTTCTGCCCCTCCACTGTCTGGAACTGAGGACTGCACAGCACTCCAGGTAGGCTCTCTTCAGAGCAGAGGGGCAGAATCACCTCCCTTGACCTGCTGGCCATGCTGCTTTTGATGCAGCCCAGGATATCAGGTCATTTTTCATCATTGCATCTTATGCACGTGAAACTGGTGATGCTACTATAAAATGCAAAAAAGGATATCACTGACTTTGTAAACACTTATCAAGACATAGTATCAGTAGGTAAATACTAGTTTGGTCAACTGTGTAGACTAACCTGGTGAAGGTGAAGATGTTTCAGGTGTGGTGCCAGTGCTTTCTTCTCCTGTTGTGTAAAGGTAGAACCAGTTAAGTTTGTGAATCAAAGCATATTAAAATATTGCAAACAAGGCAAATTTCAGATTGGATTCAAAGGATTATGTTATTAGTAAGGGATTCCTGACAGTGTTTAATATTACATATTTCAGTGGTAAAATTCACATGGAAGGACTTAATTACAAAGAAATCAATACATCTCAAAATGATAATGAACACTAGTAAGTTTTCGCTATCTTTGTTATGACTTTTATGCTTAAGGGCACCTCACTTTTCAGGGATAATGAAACATGGTTTTGTATGTAAATGAGATCACTAGCGGAGATTCTGGTTATACAAGTTACAATTCCGTAATATGAAAAACAGTTGTCCTGAAGTTTTTCTTACATCTGCATGAAAATTCAAACTGTAGCTTGAATCTATCCAAAACATTATTTAGTAAGATATATTTTCACAGAAGTCAATAAATCTTAAGTTAATTTAAAAAGAAAATCTCTGAAGGAGATTTGCTAAGTAGAGTCCATTAGCTAAATCTGACTTCCTAAATGTTCTCTTTTTCAATGAAAAAAGTTAAATATCTCTCAGATACATAGCTTTGCTGGGACTGTCCCTCACACAGACCAGAGCAGCAATACACTTTCTGGAAGAGCCACCTTTTGAAAAGTACTCACGCTTATGAACATAACTTCTCATGTTGCTAACTAAAATCAGTCAAGTTCATCCAGCTTCTACATTACAGCATTGCCTATCCTAATCCTGCTTTTAATTAGTTGGTTTCATTTCTTTATTTACCAAGCAGTACAGTAATGGGATTATTTTGAAAGAAAGTTATGTTTAGATGAACACTCATTTATTGAGAGGTACTAGGAAAAAAATCTTCTGTGAGTCTATACCATTTTCCAATTACTGTAGAGAAAGAGATGCTGCTTACCACATGGCATGCACCTGTTCTTTTCATGGTCAAAGTATTCATCATGAGAGCAGTTGTAACAACCTGAAGAAAGGGAAAGAGAAGTTTGTTTTACATTTCTCAGAAAAAGGCATTTAATTTATACTATTTAGCATCTAACATATTACATCTCTGCTATTAAAAAATAGTATCAGTTGCAACATCATCTATTCAGGTAAGTATTTCCAATGTCATCCTCAGAAAGAGCATCTGCCTATGTAGGAATTTTTTTGGTTTCTCCAGCTCTATCCATTTGTCTAATAAAAATATTAACCACTCTCTCCACGTTTTCATCCCTAAGTACAGTGTATTTTTTAGATTTGGTGCAAGCCAGAATTTCTCTTCCACACAGGCTGAGCTCAATATAAAGCTACTTGTAGTACAGCTCCTGAGTGATTATGTGTTTTAAAACTGTAGCAGGAAGGTAAAGATCAGCAAGACTGCTTCAAAGATAGCATCAATTAGACTACCATTATTTAACCTGGTATGACTGATTTAAAAAACAGCATTGAAAATAATTATTAGTTACTGTTTCCTGGTTTAGAGTAGTGTAGCTTATTACCTTCAATGTTGACATATTTGTAGCTTTGATTTGGACAATTACAAGGCCTGTAATGCCAGGTGCACTTGTCATCACTGTAGCCAGAGGAACCAGCATTGTCAACTCCTGTCGTTTTATGAGAATTGTAGTACTCACAATAGACAGCTAAAAAAGGTAAAAGTAAGACAGAAATCAGGGGTTTTTTTTCAACTTAATGGCATGGTATTTTTAAAGTACTAAAGGGAGGAAAAAATAAATAAACAAAATTAAAAAAAATTCACTTAAGTTATTAGCTTCCGATGTAAATTTATATTTTAACTCAGTGAAGTCAGTTTCTTTTTTGCAAATGCAGTATGCAAGCATTTCCGCAAGTTTTAATGCACAATATAGTGAAATGTGGAAAAGAAGCCATCAAAGATGACAACTCTAGCATTGATTCATAAGAGGCTCATACTTTTTTTCCCCCTATATACAGTGCTCTGGAACACCTTGCTATCTTTTTCCTGTTTTACAGTGTTCACGCCAACACAGCTGTCTTCATTTCCTTGAAATCCATACAGAAGGTGATTTCATCACAGCTAAAATGAAATATATTTTTTTACAATTTCATGATTTCTCTGCTGGCAAATTGACAGTGCATCACACAATGGCATCAGAAACAGTCTGCTTTCTGTGACCAAATTATTTTCTCTCTCATTACTCCATGGTAAAAAGAGTTATAATATTTTGGTTAATTTAGCACAGATGAAAAGCACAGATTTCATAATCCAGGTGACTGAAGTCAACTATTTGCCCACAGAGAAAATGCAACCTTTGAGGTGCTTATTAATAATTTTCTTATGTTGTCATATGAATATACCCACAGCAACAACAATAATCTCTTAAACTCGTTTAAGGAGAACTTAAAGGAACTTACGACAGAACTCCGGGGTCCTCCAGTCAATGCAGATTCCTTTCTCTAAACATGCCATGGCATACACTGCAATGGCATCACACATGCATTCACAGTCCCCTCCAATGTCACACCCACAAGAGTCTCGAACACAGGCCTCATAATAGGGCATCCGATTCACCTGTGTTGGAAAATGAAGGAATGAATTTTCTAAGATTATTTTGTGCCAATTTGTTAAGAAGATGTTTTTTTTTATTCTCCACTAAGTGAGAATAACTTGTATTTCATCTGAACACTTGTCAAAGCCATCACAAGCCCACATCATACGGATCTTTTTAGCCAGAATCAGGTGTCTCCACATCAACAACAGAAACTGATGATGTTTTGCCTGATATGTATTTCTAAATTTATACTGGTACTGAACATATTATGTATATTAGCTAAAAAAACTCCTCAAATCCCCACATCTATTTAGGCACAAGTATCTGAGTTCATCAGCTGTACAGCCTCTGTGTACACACATAAAACTGCAGCATTATCCCCATTTCCCACTTGTTTTCACCTCCTGAAAATGGGAGGTTCACCTGAAAATGGAGGATTTCCCTTCAGAAGGCCTGTTCCTGATGACCCTTGTGATATTTTCATTTCCACAAAGTGGACAACTGGAAACAAATAGGAGGGTTCATGGTATCTTGCTCTTGGATCGATCATTTAAGTAATGCTGTTGACTTACTGATGAGAACACAGGTTTTCAGGACTTTCTTTACCTAGAAGCTATAACAAAGACTAAATGGTTTCAAAAGAGTAACTGCATAGATCAGGTATCACCAACACACTGACTAATTTTTGATTCTTAAGTCTTTTTTCACTCCCATAGTTCTAGCTAATCAGTTAATACTACACTTAGCTTTTGTGCTTACAAAAGGGCTGCTGAAGTGCAAATAAGAAAGGATGAAAATCAACATCATAAAACATTTTACATGTATTTTATTGAAAATACATGTAATACTTCGGGAAACAGAAATTGCCTGTTGCAGTGTGAGCATTCTGGAAGAATGCAGATTATGCCTGTAAGTAAAAGGAGGAGCAAATAAATTCTTACCTTATTGTGACAGGCAGAAAAAACCTGGCTGTTGATGACAGAACATGTCTTTTCTGCCCATGCTTTACGATAAGGATTCTTGCTACAGGGGTCCACTACAAAGTATACATCCCCACAGAGAGGATTCTCTTTCCAAGAATTGACAAATTCCAATTCATTTGATGCCACATACTTGCTTCGAGTTTCAAAATCATCCTTCATATTCCCATTATAGTTCCCACACAAACCGCATATAGTTTCCTAGAATAAATGAAAGCAGCAGTGTCAGTTCAGCAAGTTACAATTACTCACCTTCCCCTTCTATTACTGATGGTTTCCTGTGCTTTAGGAGTGAATGTCATCTACAAATAATCTGTCATACATTCTTAGCCTCTTGTGCATGAGGTTCTGTTCATCACTGAAGGAATGTGCTTTCTAAGCTGTAAACTGTCATTATTTAGAGATCAAATTCAACCATGCAGTTCTATAGAATACAAACATTTAGCTCAAAAATTTCCTGAATGCAGTACAGAAATCACTTAAAAATCAGCCTCTAGTGATAACCTTTACTGTTTTGGAGATAAAGATGAAAATTAATTGCTAGTAGCATTTTTGAAGAACCTTTGCCATCATAAAGAGTCAAGGCAACTGTGATCAAATGTGCAGTTCAATCTGAATTGAAGGACACTTTGCTGAGGAAGTTATTCTGCCATACCTGTGTTCCTCTGGAAATCTTGATGAAGAAGTTCATGTGCTTATTCCAAATAAGGGTCATGTTGTATTTTCCTGGGATAATGATATCAAACATCAGGTGAAGGGCGTTCTTTTTCACATGATATTGTACACTAGGATTTTCCCCAGAAATAGTGAAGGTTTCATCTCTCAGTATGATTGTCAAATTCTGGAAGAAAATTTATGTAGAAATTATAACTTATCAAGGTTCAGCATTTTCCTTACTCTGTGTCAAACTGCTGAAGATCAAAACCTATGATACTATTACAGACTGTCTTGACATTTCCACCCATTTTTCTAAAGTCCTGGCAGTCAGAAATAAAGGCAAACATTGCACTCATTTTTTAAAAGGCTAGAAAGGAGGACCCTGGGAGCAACCAACCTGACAGCATCACCACTGTGTCTAGAAAGATCATGGAGCAGATCCTCCTAGAAGCTGTGTTGACACACAGAGGAGAGGGAGGTGATTTGAGACAATCAGCACAGCTTCACCAAGGGCAGATCTTGCCTGACCCATCGAGTAGCCTTCTGTGGTAGTGACTACATAAGTGGACAACAGAACAGCTACAGATGTCATTTATCTGGACTTCAGTAAGCCTTTTAACAGGGTCCTCCAAAACAGCCTCCTCTCTAAATTGGAGACGTATAGATTTAACGGGTGGACTATTTGGTGGGTAAGGGATTGGCTGGATGATTGCATCTGGAGGGGAGTGATCAATAGCTCCAAGTCCAGATGGAGCTCAATAAGGAGTGGTGTCCCTCAGGCATCTGGAATCAGTACAGTTTAATATTTTCATCAGTGACACAGACAGTGGGATCAAATGCACTCTCAGCAAATTTGCAGATGACACCAAGCTGAGTGGTGCAGTTCACACACCTGATGTGGTCTTAAAATATCTGTTCAGCTGGATAATGGCAGAGGGAAGAGCTTACCCCAAGGTAAATGCTGATGGATCTGGAGCATGTGACTCCTGACTTCCCACAGATGACATTCTCAGTAACAATTTTGAAAGAGGAAACAGGTCTATTAATACTGCAGCCATCCTAAAAAAACCAAAACAAACCACAAAAAGCATAAAACCCCAATAGATCCTCTGTCTGGAGTCTTCCAGCTTAAAATATAAAAGCATAAGAAAACAAAGAAAGCTTAAAATGTCCTGACTGATTCTGCCTGTTTTGGGAGGTGATGACCTCTGCTTTGGATGTCAAACTGACATCACTTCCCTAATAGTTGGCTGATACAGAATACATACATATCAACGACTATTTAAACAAGTTATTCAATCTAAAATTGGTTATAATTGCATTAAAAAGCTGGTTTTTTAGAGAAGTAAAATATTTTCATCTTAAACACTGAAATAAACAGATTATATTAAAAATCATTAAGTGGCTATAAAGATCCAAAGTGCTGTACTGGTTATTGATGCATCCTATCATATTTTCATTAGTCATTTAAATCAAGCTATTTCTTGATGCTAAGATACTGCCAAAATAACCAGTAGGAAGCATGTTACCGTAGCTAATATGTATTCACAGTTGCCATCAAACACAAAACGTTGTCCATCAAAAGTGCTGATGTGGCCTTCTCCATACAGGTGACATGTTGAGGAACACCTCGATTTCTGAACACATTTCCATTTGCCTTTTGTGCAAGTGCTGGAAATGAAAAGAGAAACCATACTCCGATTTCAAAGAAATGCCACCTTAATATGCTTCTTTTTATATACATCCACTTTTATAAATAAGATGTTAATTTAATTAATCTATGTATACTGAGACCAAGTTAGAGTTAATATAAAGAACCTAATTAAAAATTATGGACTGCCTAGAAAATGAATTCATGATAAAGAAGAACCTGTAAATAATTTTTGCCTTTTTGTTTTCATGAAGGTAATAGTATATATAAAATCCATTTATTTTTGCTCCTAATGAGAACAGAAGTCATTGTTCTGTGTAGGTTAGGGGGTGGTGGTGTTTTTTTAGTGCTAGATTAGGAACTGGAAATGGAATGAAGTACTTTGAGAATGCTGCTAAACAGATGGAAACAATCTTTCATGGGGGATTTGCTTTTATCTACAGAGAAGAGGAAAGATTGTGCCCTCATATTTATTTATATGGAGTTGTCAATAATCATTGACTTTATGTAGTTTACAGTTACAGGCCCTACTGGATGCCCTTATTCCTGAATATACATAAGGCAGAAACTATCTCTGAAGCTAATACCATGACTCTTTTATCCATACATACATACTGTCAAATGTTAAGCTTTTCTGTGTTAATCCCTGTACTTTGCCATGGTGTTTCTTCCATTCAGCTGTTTCCATTTCCTACTCTCCTGTCAACTAAACACCTTTTCTTTAATGTGGTTGTACAGTTTAGTGAGACAGAGGTTCTGAAATAAATAAGGATGTGATTCTTACCAGATCTCACATTCAGTTTGGATTTTTTCACCTCTTCCATAAGAAAGGCCACCATATTCACATGGACACTCCTCAGCTGGAACACAATTGCCATCGAGATTTTCATACAGGCCATCAGCACAGACACAGCCCGATTCACATTTAGTCGGTATCTGGTAAAGGTCAACAGATTGCAAAATGAAAAGAACTGTGAGACGTATTTTATCCTGGATGTGAACGGTGTCAAGAGTGAACCTGTTCTAAAATCTGGTTTGACTTGATCTTAGTTTTGTGGTGTTCCTTGTATTACAGTGCTGATCAACTGAACTAGTTTCACTTAAAGTTGTCAGATATACTTGTGGTGTGCAATACTAAACATACCTGAAGACTCTGAAAAATTGATCTTCCTTTACTACCAGTCTTTTTTTCAGAAAGAGTACAACAGAAGTTTCTTTATATCAAGGAAGCTTATTACAATTCTTCCAATTAGTCTGTTTACTTAATATGAAATTACAAGAAAACTCTATCAGGACAGCCCAGATGCTCACCTAGTCCAGGTCTCCTGCATTCTGTGATTGGCAGCAGCAGAGAGTTGAGAAAAAATAGAAAAGGAAGCATAACACACAGCTTATGGAGAACCTGAGTCACAGACGATAGCCATGTAGTTAAGAATCCCTAATGGACTTTTATTTTATTTTTTAAATATAATTTAATTCATTAATTCATGCAATTTAATTCTTTTAATCACTTCTTAAATCTATGTAAAATTTTTGTGTCCACAGTCTGTGGAAAGAAGCCTGATGTTTAACTGTATCATGCTAGATGAAATATCTCCTTTTATTTCATTAGAGGGAATGTAATAAAGTTCTAAGCAATAACTAGAACATTCTACCTCTCTCAAGAGGATAAACATCCCAGATCTGTGAAACTCACACATTCAATTCCAGTAGCCAGCATCTGACAGGTAGGAGCACATGCAGCTCCATACTTGTTTTCTAAACTGTCAGAACATGATATGTATTTCTTAGGAGCTTTGCAGCTTTCTAGGGAAAAAGAAAAAAAGCAAACATTGAAAAAATTATGAAACAGTAATTTTACAACATACGGATAAAAATACATTTCTAAGTAAACCATATCAGACCCATACCTGCAGGATTTTGAGGTTTGCCTGTGCAACTTAGCCTTCCATTAACACAGTAGCTAGGGAGAAAAAGAATAATTCAATGCAAATCTCTCCTGAGAAAGAAATTTTTATTTTTTTGCAACATGACTTTATTAGAAATATTTCATTTATGTTACTAGCTCTGAAATGGAACATGAATCAACTTATCTCTTTACTTTTTGTATTACACAGTAACATTAGTTTTTCAAGTGCATGGTAGGCTATTATCACTAGTAAGCAATCATCACTATTATGATGGTCTATCAAGCCATTCTTGAAGTTTGTATATAGCTGTCCAAGTGCAGTTGACAAAATCTCCAACTAGGAATAATCAGATCTTACCTAATATTTTCTATTTTTCTCTGTAACATTTCCAAGCTTAAGGTAAGTAAAATGCTTTTTGTTCACTTAAGGATATTTGTGGTTTAGGAAAAGGCAAAAAAAAAGTCTTGAAAAATAAACTTTACCTATTAAAAATAAAGCAGTCTATACTGGTTTGGGCTGGAATGGAGTTAATTTTCTTTCTAGCAGCTCAATGGTGCCATGTTTTGGATTTATGACTAAGACAATGCTGTTTTAGCTATTGCTGAACAGTGTCACAGCATTCTCTGCTCCTTATGATGCCCCACCAGGGAGGAGGTTGAGAGTGCAAAAGAAGCTGAGAGGGGATACAGCCAGGACAGCTGACCCAAACTGACCTAAGAGATACTCCATACTACACTACATCAAACTCAGGTAAAGAAGGAGGAAGAAAGGATGTTTGGAGTTACAGCACTTGTCTTCCCAAGAAAGCATTATGGATGACAAATTCATGCTCTTCTGGAAATATTAAGCAGCTGCCTGCTGATGGGAAGTCCTGAACTAATTTCTTACTTAGCTTTGATTGCACATTGTCTTCGCTTATTAAAAAAGCTTTTTTGCTTATTATTAATAAAGAAATTTATTAAACTGTCTATATCTCAACCCATAAAGTTTCTTGATTTTTTCTTTCTGATTCTTTTCCATAGCTGCCTGCAGTGGAGCAAGCAGCTGTGTGGTTCTTAGCTGCTTGCTGACCTTAACCCTCAGCAGAGACACGTGAAGACCCCTCACCTCCACTTTCAGTTTGTCAAGCTTTAAACTTGACACACTTACCAGGTGATCCCACCAGTTATTGTTGACTGGTCAGGTAGGATGTATTTTCTATCTTCTAAATAGCAGGGACAATGAGATTTACGAACACACTCATTCTTGTGGTTCAAGTACAGTCCTTTAGGGCACTGGCAGCCTTCAATAGGAATATCAGTTGGATGGCATTCCAGGGCTCGGTTGGAGAGTGACAAGCATGTCCTGTCACATGCCTGAGTGTTGTAGCTGAATGTTTGATTGCCAGTGCAAGTAATGGCTGTAAAACAATAGTGTATGTTAAACTCCATTTACTGATCCTCTTCCTTGTGAAAGGTAACTGTGCTCATCCTGTGCTGCTTATTTTGTGCCAACAGCTTCAATGCTTAATGCTTCCACAGTTGCTTTTCTTCCTATGGGTGTGGAGCTCTAGCAAAACGTATTGCAGATCAGGGCTTAACACCAACCATGTAACTGTTTGAAAGTTTCATGAAGGTTTAGTTGTTTGGAAGTTTCATGAAGGTTAAATATGAAATTGCTTCTTCGTGTATCTTGGAATAAAATAACGCAAAGAGAAGCTCTGCAGAAATATCAATGTATTGTTGAGTAACTGTGAAACCTGTACCTAAGTTGCATGAAAACACAATAAAATCTGCACCCAGTTTTTCCTAGTTCCTTCACATTTTACAGTACAGTATAACTTTTTTTATCTGTCTATTCCATCACTTAATTATCAAGTCCTGGAAGCATCCACATGCTCACCTTAAAGCATATGAATAATCTTCTTCATATAGACTAAAATCACAATCTTTTTCTGAAAAAGACTAGAAGGATATTCAAAAGTTGGGTATCTGTTATCCCATTCCTGCTTTTCTCTTCTTTCTGTTCACTACTTTTCTCATTACTCTTAAGATGATTTGGACACTGTTTCAAATATTGCATTACCATTTTGGAGGGTTTTTTTGTTGTGTTTTGACATATCTGTGGTGCCAGCAGCTCCTGGTAAAACAGGTTTTATATCTACTGGTTTGCCTACTTGAACAATATGGAGTTATTTTTCTAAGCACTGACAAGTTGTTTTAAAATACGTTCTTGTTCTTACTCAGTTTTGCCAGAGGTGAATGAAACACAGGAATATTCTAAATGTAAACAGGCAGACCTGTATGCATTCATCTGATGGAAGACATTAAGAGCTGGTTCAGTTACTTACTACAGTTGTCCATACTGCTTCTCCAGTTCTCAAGGACTAAACCCATTGAACTGCATGCTCGTGCATATGATCCCAGAGCAGAACAAATGTAAGGAAAGGTCTCTTCGTAGTTACAGGCCTGGTAGACACATCTCTGAAACCATGGAGAATACTTTGTTACTGGGGAACAGACATCTGGAAGTGCTAAACAATACAGATATTTAAAAGATGTGTGGATGTGGCCCTTAGGGACATGGTTTACTGATGGACTTGGTAGTGTTATGTTTATGGTGGGACTCAATGATCTCAAAGATCTTTTCCAACCTCTGTAATTCTATGCTGAATTGCAGAGCTAAGTCAGACAAAACACGTAGTATTGCATAACTAAGACTGATGGAAAATATCTGAGTAATTGCTTTGCTGATGTAAATAAAATAATACTTTAAAAATGCCTTTGTTTATTCGCTGCTTCTCATTTTTAATTTTCAAAATGTTTTATGTAGATTGGCAAATACAATGAGCTCATTTATGCCCATGGTAAAATCAATACTTTGTATAGCTATAATTGCCATGGACAACTGCTGTATGAGCAAAAATACCTTCTGATTCATAGGGACGGGACCAGTGCCTATGAACAAACAGACTTTCAGTGTGGAGAAGACATAATTTTCAAAACCACACCTGTTCCTTGGCTTCTATGTGTTGCTGATTCAATGCATGGGATACTGTCTAAGGGCACAATCTGGTTTATATTTGGACTCCCTCTGTACAACATCTATCATAATTTCCTACCTTGTAGAAAGGGATAGGGTTCACCACAGCATGGCATTTCTCGAACACCGTACCCTTCTTGGTAAGAATGGAGCAATGGGTCTCAGCAGATATTTCTGATGAAAATAATTCACAAACATTAAAAATAGAAAGTTAGGGGAAAAATGAAAAAAAAAATTAAAAAATTGATACGTTACTCTAGGTGAACTTTTGGCAACGATGGACTGAACAATAGGACAACTTCTTAACTTGTTAGCTTCCATATCTGTTTTTGTACAAACAGCTCAGTAAGGCTTTTTTTTTTTTTTTAATGACCAATAGCAAAAGAAACTTGGGTAAAGTCTGGGTTTCAGTGACCGTACTTTAGAGCGAGCCTAAGACATCCATGGACATTGCAATTTTACTGGATAGATCACCAAAACCCTCTCATTCTCATTCATCATTTCAATCCCAAATCTCTAGAATGGAATCTGGTAAGTTTTCACTAGATATGAATTCTAGAAATAAGAAATGTCTTGTTGGTGACAGAATTTGTGATGTTCAAAGTTGTCTCAGTTTCTGCTTCTACCAAATTCTCTCATTTCCCTTGTATGAGCTTATGGAAGTGCCAAAGACAGCTGGTAAAATCAGTTACAACAAGATCATCTACTTACTGTTTAGTTGACTCAAAGCACAAGGGTCAGTATCTCTCTCTAAAGCAGGATGGCAATTTCCTGCCCTCCAGGAATCTACAAACAGGGAGGCTGTCCCTTCAGTGATATCCATGCTAGTCATGAAGTCATCTGTAGTGTCTCCATTGTAATTGCCACACAAACCTAGTAACATCAGAAATGCAAAGGATGAATGACAATTAAAGAATGTGTACACAGTGGCCTATGTTTCATTCTGAAGTAGTGAGAAAATTGATTCAAAAGCTCTACGCAGAGTATCAAGGAACACTATAGGTCAAGCACCCAGAGAATCTTGATTATGTACACATTCAGTCAGTGATCCTCTGCCTCCTCAAGTTAAGAGTGTCGACTCCTATTCAATGACAAATTCGTAAGGAAGTTTTGTCTTGTTTTTAGAAAAAAGTGGTTTTAAATGATATGAAAGAGAAAGGCCATGAAACACTTCTGCAATTGCATGTTTTCTTATGCATGTAAAATCCCTAATGACAAAGAACATGCATTTAGACTTTTGTAAAAGCTAAAGCCTCTCTGTAATTCCCCATAATCAGAATGCAAAATATGCCTGTGTGGCTAATGTAGCCATGCAATAAACATAAACTTCTCCATCTGGTGCTTATCTGCTGAGATGTTTTTAGATTCTTAGGTTCATTGTGTTTACAGTGATCGTGCACTACATTCAAAGAACCATGTGCTCCAAGATGTAGAGATCACACAGACTTATTTGTTGCTCCTTCACTGTGTAGCAAAACACATATTGAAAAAGGCACACATAAAACATGTAAAGAGCAGTATTGTACTATGCAGGAAAAATGTGACCCATTTAATTTCTTTAATTTGTTTTAAAGTTATTAGCAAAAAAAAAAAAAAAAAAATTCTTGGTACATTGGGTTTCCAATGCAGGGGTTTTTTTCTTTGAATCCAGAGAAGAAAACTTATTTCTTAAAGGACTTCTCAGTTTTCAAAATTATAGTCCCTGCATTTTCTCCCTCACACAAGGACTACATTACTTACCTAGCGTTCTGCCTTTGAATTGTGATCCAGCTTTCACATAGGCCTGGAACACAGGTGATGTTTGAACTACAAGTTCCAGCCCAAAGGTTGTATGCATTTGAATGTACATTGAGGACTGTCTGAAAACAGTGATGTCTCCTAAAAGAACAAGGACATTTAGAAATAGATATTTTGGTGATATTGCAAGTTAATGATTTTGATGCATATATAAGTGTTCTAGCATTCTGTCTACAACTCTTCCCCCACACACAACTCTCCACAGAGGAACAGATGCAATAGGAGAGACTTTAACCTTCCTCTAAAACCTCCGGTATTAGCAACTGAAAATTGCAAAGGATGCTGGGTTGCATAAAACAGACATTTAGTGAAATTTGGGAATAACTTACATTCCCCTTTTTTTACCTGATCTGTAGGGCAGCCGCTTAAGTTCATCGTCATCTGTGAGGAGATCATTCTGAGAAATCACAATTTTGTCCTGTAAGAAGAGGACATGGAATCAGCAGTAATTATCTGTACTGATGGTATTTGTATGTTCTTTAACATAAACAACTATATTGTCAATTAATAGGAAAAGATTGATTCAAGCATTTTGTCACATATTACATACTGCTTCTAGTTTCACTTTGAGTTTCACTTCCTGAGTTGATGTAGTAACCGAGGTCTTTACTGTGTGTGCATGAGCAGGAACGTATCTTTAGTATCTATTTCCCATAATTTTTCAGTTCAGGCTACTAGCAATAACTTTAAGTACCTATTTTGCTCATCTGGATACTGAAACGCTGGATGGAACACCTACCTTTGTGGATAGGTAAATTATAGCACTAAGTGATGTTTCAGAATGAGAATAACCAGTCTTTTCATACACAGCCATGAGGGTTCCGTTGTGTGGCAGGCTGGAACTCTGGAGGGAAACAGCGAAAAGAGAAGTCTATGTCAGAATAATGCTGATTTGTAGAATCAATTTTAGTAAGACCTCAGTTTGTGTTTCAATAGGAAAAGACAGACTAAAATACATGCATTAGATATTTTGTGTTTCCAAACCGCAGGAAATTACCTTCATGAGAACGTAAGTGCAAACCCCATGGAATCTGTACGACCTAGAATCAAATGTGGTAACAAAGGAGCCTCCTTCCAATGAACACCTTCCAGGACAGGGCAAATCTTTGCAGTTCCATTGGCCCATCATACATTTACTGCGGAAAACAAGAAATTCTGCATAAGGTTATTCTCATACTAAGGCCCTGTTTACCAGCTGAGGATTTTATATGCTCCTGTCTGCAGGTTTCTCTGTAGTTGATCAACATGCAAAACTGGTTAGTGAACACAGAGTAACATACATATACATTCTGAACTTTCATTTTCAGTACTTTAGAATTTTCTTTAGACTCTATAAATACTCAGCTACTTCCCAGTAATGGAATGTAATTTGTACCATTTTCCCCCTTATACTTTTGATGCTTTGATTTTCTTTTTCTATATATATCAGTGGAAGATATTAATCTTAATTCAAAGTTGTTGAACTCCTGTATGGATTGTCAGTAAATGTTCCTGAATCATGAAAAGTGTGTTCATTGTTGCGTTCCTGAGGATCAAATTCCATTATTTTTCCTTTACATTCTTTATTAGAATTATGATAGCAAGACTCGTGACACTAAAAAAAATTATTTCGCTTTAAAAAAATACTCCCTTAAGTTGTTATTTTCTGTTTCCAAACAGAAATTTAGTTTTCAGCACTGACCTGGTGATCAGAAACACTGAGATTTCCAAAAAGAAATTGTAAATACTGGATATTAGTTTTGTACTAATTTTACTTCCACTTTCAAAGAGGAAATAAAAACACTACTGTTTTGTACGGTCTGAAGGAGTATTTTTATTTGTACGGATTAATCATGAAATGAGACATGGACCTCTTTAATTACAAATGTATGATATGTGGCACTGAAAGAAGGTGGCCTCAGAGATGGTATGACACATTTGCAGCTGCCCTCTGAAAAGTTAGGCTAAATTTCCCAATAACTTGGTGATCTCTCATAAAAGTACCTGTGGTTACTCACCAGGTCCTACATGTTGCTTTCATTGTCTCACCAGGAGCGTATGTTTTCCCATTCAGTGCACATGGACACTGGCTAATGTGAACACATGTGCGATTCTTGGAGATATCATCAAGAACAGTTCCTGCCAAAGATAAACAAAATACTTTTCCACATCCTTACTTGGCACTAAAGCTTGAGTGCTTTCTGAAATTAGCTTGAGTATGCTCTTATTCCACAGTCAGTGGCCATACTTAGATATAAAATATACAGGAACATTTCTCTGAATTAAAATAAAACTGACTCTTCATAGTGTTTGGCTGCTTTCTAATATGGAAGTGCAGGCAATTGTTGTATTTTGAAATTTGAACTCAATTTGAAATAGCAGTAAGCTAGAACATTATTCCTATTTTTCCCTTTTTTTTTTCTTAGGACACTCCAAATTAACTTGGGAATTTTGAAGAATAAACACATTCTATTTCCTAGAGTACTAAGTCTAGTTTTAAATATGCAATTCACAGCACATTACTTTTGACTACTATAAATTGGTGATGATATTGATGCAAATGCTCACATTGGAGGATATTTCAGTTCTGAAATTTCAAAAAACAATGCACATGATAGTAATAATTACAATTTTTGAAGGAAGTTCATCTTGAATTATTTTAAAGAGAATTTACAAATTGTCTATAATATTGGAGAAATCATGTGATGTATGCTACCTCTTGCTGATGCCCTTAAGGGCTTGATACCTGTTTGGGACAGGAAATTAGTTAAGCTTACTCAATGCACATTATAGTACAGAACTTTGATCAGGCAGCACATCATCATCCCATAAAAAATCATGGTTTTGTGAGGAAAATGATTTCATAGCTTCATTCTTGCACATAGTGACCAAGCATCTTTAAGGATCATAATTAATCAAGACTCCAGTTATATTATGTTACATGAGAAGTAGCAGTTCTAGCAGCACAATGCCCCGAAATGCATGGCTAGTTCATTATTAAGCAGTCCATTCCACTTGAGTGGATATATGCAAAAAATATTTATGTCATTCATTTAGAATATGATGAAATTATACCTTCTGGACAAAAGCAACCGTAGGTACAGTGACTGGAACAGCTGTACTCTGGGTTGGAACAGGTTTTAATACATGGAGAACCACATTCCTCATAGATTTGGTTCGCAGAACATTTTCCCACAGCTGCAACAAACAGAAGTGTTAAAATTCTTAAAGAGAACAGCCTCCTGTTACAAGTTTGAGAAATTAAACTGCTTTCACTTGGTGCATGTTCCTTTGTTTTATTCTCACTGATCTAGACGTAAGAGCTATGTTTCAAGCTTCCCTCTTCTCCTTTTTTCCCTTGCACTCCTCATTATTATTTTATCAAAGACCACTGTTGCTCTCGTAAGAAAATAAGTTTGATTCAAGACAGTAGAGACTTTTTTTATCAGTTGTTTTATATTCCAGTTATTTATCAGTATCCCTGTATTTAAGACACAGAAAAGTTAGGTACAGCCTCGCATGAATAAACCATTTGAACTTACAACAGAAGTTTTCAGTTCTCCAGTTGAACACCATTTGGTGGGACATAGCACATTGCCTTGAATATTCTGACAGTGTAGAGCAAGCGCAGTTGTTTTGTCCTGGCTCACTGCAGTCCTGCATATCAAGCTGGCAACGAGTGACAAATCCATCCTTTGGCACACTGCAGGTTGGTGACACCAAATTAAGTAGCTGAGAGCAGATCATGGCCTAAATAAGAAGAGAAAGAAAATTGTTCCCTGTCACATTTGCTACTGCAGTATAAGGTCTTAAAGACTCAGGCACGCTGACTTTCTTTTCATCTAGAGCTGTAAGTGATAGCAGTTAATAATGGTTGTCCCTGTTATCAGTGCTGTTATCTGACAACATGTTTTAGGCACTGTGAATGTCTTTAATGCACATCTTATAATGTACATCTTATAATGTCAGGTCTCTAAAAAGTTATTAAAGCTTCACTGGTTTCCCTGAATTTCCTGTGATGACCTGGATGAAACTTCAGAAAGATGTGAGCTAAATGCTGGTTGGTTTTTAAGAGTGATATAAATGCAGCCTCAAAAATGCCCATGGGCTTTTATTAAAATGTATTTCAATGCAAGGAACTAATTTTCTTTCTCCTATCAGGCTATACAAATGTTGACTTTTTTGTCAAAAACAAAATTAAGTTTTTTCATGGAAGTCAGCTTTATGAAACCATTGCCTCTCTGTTGTTGCTTTCTACATATTTTTGCCCCTCTTTTAAGAATCACACTACAGAGAAGCCTGGAAGATCTTTCTTACATATTTTTTGTGAGGAACAGTGGAAATTGGTATCTCCTCAGACAGGCAGATCTCTGATGGATCATCCATTTTTTGTAATGCAGCAAATTTGTATGTATCCAGCAATTTACCTGTAAATTGAAGGGTTATAATTTGTCAGGAAACAGCCCACGTTGATTTGTTTACTTGTTGCTGTGATGTAGCAAAGCTCAAATTCTACTCTTTCACTGTGAAATGTTCTACAAATGAATTTTCCCAGTGACAACAACTGCCTCTTTTGCCCTTTACCTGGAGTCTATTAAATAGACTGTACTCTTATTATCGTGATCAGGATTCTTCAGGTTATTTCCCAATCTACCACATCTCCTACCTTACATGCTACTACTGGTTTTCTGCCAGCTTTGTTATCTTTTGCCAGCTGTTAATTCATACCTCTTCTCCTTATCCCCCATCCCTATATATCTTCCCCTATATATGGGGTTAAACTCATCACAACCCAAAAATTATTGCATAATTTTTAGATCTCATTTCCTTGATGTGTATAGAAAATTGCATCTGTCTGTGTTGATCTAAGATTAGTTTAGTGCTAGTGTGAAGACATTAAATTGCACAGTACAGTTCACATTAACAGTGTGCCTTTAAAGCAAATATTTCAAACAACCCCTTTCGTTTTTTTCTGTTGTGGAGTGGTCTTGTCATATGGAGCACCTGTAAGATTAATCCAATCTGGATGATTGTTACTCAAGCTCTTGGAACCTATCTCCAACTACTAATGGGCAATAGATCAACAGACCAGATTAGAGTGACTCAGTGAACCCCCTAAACCAGACAGATGCAGGTGTCAATTCCTCAGCACCATTTTGTTATAAAGATCTACAATTACTGGGACATACTGCTTGTTAATGTTCTTGTCCACTACGGTTTTTTTTATTATTGTCTCATTCTTGCTTCTGCCTATAGTAATTATTTCCCTCCCTGTGCCTTGTTATCTGCTTAGACTCTTGTGGAATTTGGGAGAGTGTGACACTTACCACCTGTTTCTAAAATACAATAGGTATGTTGGTGACCTATGGAACTGCTTTACTCAGTTCTGAAATGGAGTGAGCAGTCAGAGCAATGCTATCAGAGTATTAAGCTTTCACCTTGACTCACTTAAACTAGTTTTCCTTCCATTTGAAACGTCCTTGTATCTTACCTTCACGCACAAATTCGTTCAATTCATAACCATCATAATTTCCACACATGCCACAGACTTTCCCCATGTATTTTTTTTCAGCCAAAACCTAAAATAAAATGGAATGAAACATTTAAAAGGATCACCCCGAGTGAAATTATCTCTACAGCATTAACTTACTCAAACAAATTCAGTTCAAGGACATAACTTAAGGTGATCCCTCTCATTAATTTCCATGACTTGTTTGGAGGAAAAGTTTTCTAAGTAGTAATGTCTTTTCCCAATAGGCAAATAGGGATTGATTGATTATCTCTTTATCTATTTATTTATTTAATAAAATAATAAGACTTGAAGACACTTTCAGAGAATTAAGGAGGGGGGTATAACATTTTAAGGAATCAGAAAAGAAAATAAAAAAAGAAAATGACACTGTATCCTTGCTCATACCTTTGTTGACAGAGCACAAATTCCAAGTTTCTTCTCTTAAGAAACTGAAGGTTACAGGAAGAAAATCTGTTTTCAGAAAAATTATCTATTCTTTATTATCTATTGCTCTGGAGACTACAGTGGTTGTATTAATACTAGCTATGATCAGAAGAAATAACCTGACTATACAAAGGATATAGTTTGTACCCATCACAGCAGCCTTTCCTCTTATCTGTGTTATAGTAATGCTGATAAATTTCCCAGAAAATTTATTAGATATCATTCTCCATGTTTTAGCAAACATCAATTTAGATTTCAGTGTCTTTTGTGTCAATAATATCACAGCTCACACTGTGAAAATGTATTGGGGATTCTGGAGGGAAAACCTGAAAATATTCAAAAAAAGGAAAGAAACAAAGAAACTGGTAGAAGCACTATATATTTGAAACCAAAAGATGTCCTGTTGAAAAGTAGAAAAGACTAAACTATGCCATACACTATTAAATTCTACACAACTTTAAACGATAGTAAAACATTGCAGTCGCTGGAAACCCTGAGGAAAGCTTAAAATGTGTGAAAGTGTCCACAAATCTCCACATTGGTGGCTTTAGTCAGCTATCAATGCTGCAAGTGAAAGGAACGTGCAGGTATAAAACAAACAGTTCTTTTTTTCAAGAGGGACGGATGAAAGAGGAAAAGAATAATTATCCAAATAGTAAAGACATGCAAAAGCACCCAGTAAGTCTAAAGAGTTCTTGTCATACCAGTAAATAAAGTGAGATTTTTCTTTTCTGCTTTATGAGAACATTTTACTAACCATGAGATAATCATCATTGTTCCACATGACAACTAGTTCCATCTCCATCAGCTTGGCAACCAGGCGGATGTTGTGTCCATAAGGTGCTATTTGAATTCCATTGCTGGTGTAAGGCAACTTAATAATTCTGTAATAAGAGAAGAAGAGAAACTGACCTTCTCATACTGATAAGATGCAGGAATTAGTTTGGGGTGATTTTCTAATTTATTATACACATACAGTCTGAACACTTGCAGCAATATGAAATAGAATTTTTTTCCTCTGTAGCTGTGACATTTTAAGATATGTTAACATTTCTGTTGATTCAAAATCTATGCCAGCAGTTTCATAGAAAACTCACCAGAAGATGGTTGCATAGTGTTTATACTAGTGAAAATGTTTGCGCAGGACTTTGCTTCTTTACTTGATTTGTTTTTATCAGGGTATAGTTGTATTTTTCAAGAACTTCTAACAATAAAGTTTTTGTGGTACAGCTATTGTTGATTATGCTGAAGAAACTCAACGTACTACAGCCTGTTAATATAGGAATTATTGCTATGACTGAAAAATGACAAGATTAAAGAAACCCATAATGTGAATGTTGTAGCAGAATTAGGTTTTCACCCTTGCAGATTAATTTTAATGCTACAAACTAACAACATTAAAGAAGAAATACATTTTGCTAAGTGCTCAGTGGTACATTCACGAGAAAGGGCTGGAAGACCAAACCATGAAGCATGGCTATGTGCAGCACTAGACCAGCTCAAGGCATTTGGTTCTTGTGACTGTAGGTCAAAAATTTAAAATGCAGATCACTGGAATACGCCCGCAGATATAGTTTTTCTGGAAAACAAACTAAACAAGGAAGTTTTTCTAAATAGAGTTTGCTAATTTAAGGTATAGTGCAAATTGTATTTTTGTTGTGATAGTTATTGTGCCCAGGTAAGTATAATAAGATACAGAGTCAATATAATAAGATATACAGTCAATTATTTCCTGTATCTGCATGTACTCAGAGATAAAAATTCAACACTGCCTATCTGATAAGAATGCTGAAAACTTCCCTGGAGAAATTTCCTTGTATGGGAGCAGTTTTAGAGGAATGAACATATCCAGTATTTCTCTGATGCTTGCAGAGTTCAAAGTTTCTCTTCACACCTTACATACGTGTTACCTTTAGCACAGAGTGTTCGGAGTTATTTCAGTCAGATGAACCCTAAATGCAGGGATTTCAAAAAGTATCTACTAAGGGGTATAAGCTGTTTCATCTGTGCTTGTAGTAGAGATAAGTATAAGCAGATTGGCAGTATCTAGGAAACTGCAGTTACAGTTTGAGAACTGCTTTGGTCTGAGATTAGTTTATGACTTTGCCTACACAAATGTCCTCTATGCATTTAATTTATTGCAAATGCAATACTTATCTAGAGAGCGTGAATGCCCAATGGGAAGCAACAGGAGCAGAGTCTAGTTAGGTGTGTTAACTTCAGTGATTTGTTAATTAATTTTTAAAACAAAATAGTCATCTACTGTAACTGCTATATAATTCCTTGCCTTCTCTAAACACTTTTTTCCTATTCATCCCATAGTCTTACCCAACGCTCCTGACAAAAATGCTGCCTTTCTCAACAACAACAACAGAAGGTCCAAGCTCAATAATGATCCTTGCAATTTTTTTGTCCATCCCACGGCGGAACTGAATGTTGAAGTCTGGGCTGGTTTCATCACATACAGTTGCAAAGATATAGTTGCAAGTCCCAGTGAAGTCATACTGATATTTATCAAAGGTTGAAAAATGCCCTCCACCCCATGTAGAACAGGAACCCTTGCTCAAAACTATAAAAGAGAAAGAAAAACAAATTTAGGTCCCCTAAAAGCGTATTTGTTCATTCTGATTGGCATTTCAAATAAAAATCATAGGAGAAGCTATTAAGTTTCTACTCAGATTAATTTCTGTAAACAACATCTTAGTCCTCTATTTGTATTTTTAATTTTTTGTAAGCTCAGAATTTTATCTCAAGTCAGGAAGTGAAAGAATATGCAGAGTGAGAGCAATACTATTACTTACTGTAAGTAGAGAAGAGCTCCCCAGCTTCCTAGCTTGGGAAAAACCATTCCAACTCCTTCATGAGTAATATAAAGGTTTACCTTCTTATTTCAGTCTGTTTGATCTGTTTGCAAAGGCAACAGCTTGCTACTGGAGAGACTTTCAACATCTCAGACACAGCATCTACCAAGCTACCTATAGCATTACTGTATCGTAAATAATTGCACAGTCAATCATTATTTATCCAAATTGTCAGTCCCCACTTTTTTGGCTCTGTATTTGTCTGACAAACTTTCAACCAGCTTTATAAATACATGGAATGTTTTAATGAGTTTTTATTTTTAAGAAGTAATCTGAACTTTTCATCGGAACAGACAGATTTTTGGTGGTGGAAATGAATCCTAAAAAAAAAAAAAGAGATACAACTACAGCGCTTGTTGTAAAAAGTTCTGTACCTACTTACAGCATTTGAACAGTCCCTTTGAAGCTGATAGTTCTACTGAAGTAACTAAAATCATGTCCTTGGTTTTATATTTCCATACTCAGACTGTTAGTTTTCATTTCTTAATTATTTTTGCTTATGGTGTCAGGTATCTTAGAATATATCTTAGAGCCACAAAGTATCAGCTAAATTTAGCAAAGTCTACCTGCAATTTATATTCATTGTTTTAAAGCCAAAAGATTTTTTTTAATTCCAAAGGAGTGATCAAATTATTACAGAATGCTACTGGTTTTATCCAGGTCATGTAGAAAATAGTTTCCCAATGAGCTGTTACCTGTTGGCAAAAAATATTCCTCTTCCATACTTCTGTTCTGTCCTGAAGGTCTGACTGGAAAATAGGAATCATCTAATTGTTATCACTGGTCCTTCATGCCCAAGTCCAGCTAGTTTAATATAGTGTGTTTAAGTGATACCAACCACCAAACCCCAGAGTGTGCCAAGAAAAGATTATCTGGGGTTGCACAATGGCCAGAGTGCAAAAGGTGCCCCTTTCTATAAACTCGGGACACTGTTCAGTGTATTTATTTTTATTTAAAACTTATCAAACACAAATAACAAATGGGAGTGTCAATAACTCAAGGATGTTTAAAACTAGATTATATGTTTGTCTTTTTTTGTTCAGTTCTTTTATCAATTAACACAATGGGATTTTCTTTCAATTTTTCATATCCACGCTCTGCTGTTCCTCTTGCTGTAAGAACAGACACAGACAGAGATGAGTTCCTGAACATTTGGGCTTTTTTGTCTGATCACAAATCTTCAACTATTTTTACTTTTAGGATGAATTTCATGTAGATTTCCATGCTTATGCTGATTGAGAACTCACCTAATTCAAGCCACTCGCAGTTGATTCTGCCCAAAGAAAAGCTTCTCATTATAATAAATTTGCATTTAATATAATTGGTTTTCTTCTACACCTCTGCATTTTCCCCAAATTAGATAAAAGAATTTCATTGCCAACCACTGATATGCAACCAGTTTTGGAATACACAAGAGTTGCTTTTTAATGGTATGCAGAAGTAAAGCATGGTATTTTAATGCAAAATATTAGAGATTACTACGAAGAGTTTCTGTAAATAGATGATAGAAAAAATGTTCAGAATACTAGGACTGATAACCATACTTATTTAAAAAGCATCTTGTGAAAATGTGTGGTTTTAGAACGTTTATGGCTTTCTGTAACTTGTCATAGCAGAGGAACATCATGTCATGCAAAATACAGCATATCATGACAGCATGATGATATTTATTCATTCTGGTCATGGACATGGAAAACTAAACGTTTGTTGAATGAAGTTTAAATTTAGAAGTCAGTGTCTCACATTTCTTCAGAAAAGGACGTGTGAAAAGTTGTACTGGTTCTGACCAAGGGCTGATGCAGCTCTGTGTTTGATTTCCAGCAGTGATCATTGACAGACTGCCCAAGGGAAGACTACCATCAAGTCAAGCATATATACCTCCACAGACACTCTTTCAGTCTACAATTATTTTCAGTTCAGAGAATTTTGTGAGACTATCAAGATTTTTTCTGCTTTAACCCTCCCTTGGGCTCTGGCTTCCAAGTACCTGTTCCAGCCTCCTTTTGAACAGAACCAAAATTTCTTTGTAGCAGAAAAAGCCACAATAACTGCGGTCAAAATTTATCATTTCAATGATGAGTTAACATTTTAATGATATCTGCCTCTCTAACAGTACTTCTGATAACTAACATTTTCAGTACTTTAAAGCTATAAAATACTAACTATTTTATGCTTTAGCATTGAACATATTTTTACACAAGTAATAGCGTCTTACTATTTGTATTTCCCAGATTCAGAAGGACTAGCACAAATTCACAGTAAGTAGGTGGCTGGAGTTAATTTTGGGAACAGATTTGGATGCATGCACACAAGCCATTCTTTGGAGTCAAGGGAAAACCACTGGTAAGCTACCAGAATTGTGGCAGCAGTACCTACACTCAACACAGCTCAATGGTGAAGCAGAGAACTGTCCATACTCTCCCCTCCTCACTGGCTGCCAGCTATAAGGGTGAGGAAGAAGTATTCCATGCTCTGATTGTTTATTTGCATACAAATTTGTTTTAACCTGAAATCCTTAAAATCATTTTCATAGATGTAATCTATATGGAGAATGAGCTTTATTTAATTTCCTGGATTTTGCGATATCAAAAGAATCCATATCCTAAATTTTTAGAAGGAATGAAAATCAAACATATCACACAAATGACCCCAATAGCAAATTTCTAAATGTGGAAGGCTACTAAATTGCTCACAGTTTCTATCCTTAAGCATCAAAACCTCAGCATGGAACACTAAAGCACTTTCCATTTACTTTAAAATTTACGAGTGAGACAACACATTTTATCATCTCTTTTACGCAAAGTCTTCATTCAGAATTTCTAAAACTAATGCTTCAAAACACATGCTCCTTGAGGCAAAGACTGATTTTTATGACGTACTTTGTACAGTGTCTTCTGCAATATAGAATTGATGTTTAATAGAGTTGTCACTCACAGTTGAATGTGAACATTAAATACTAGGTCGGGCACTTACTTCTTTGCAGAGATTCTTTCTGGTTTTGGAGAAAAATGTTCGGCCAATAATGTCCTTCAAAAGCTGTGAAAGGAACAAGGTAACACAATGAAGTTATCCTCTGAGCAAAAGGAAACTGAATATTTTGTATTTATTTTTAAGCATGCTACAAGTCAAACAGGGTCAGCATATATGAATTGTGTGCTGCCACATGAAACTGAATGGAATTATAGTGGAAAATCTGCCAGAAATCCTATGCAATATGATATTTCCTGTACTTCATACTAAAATCCTCTGTTCCTCTTAAACAAAAAAAAAAAGAAAAGAAAAACAAAAGAAAAAAAAAAAGAGGGATAAATCTTTGCTCATAATTTTGAATTCTTGTTCCACCATCTGGGCAGAAGTAGAGGGAATAGTCAAAACTGGGACAACATGTGAAAAGTATTGCCCCATGTATTCTTTGCAAGAATCATGGGATCTGGAGTTGAAAAGTGGGAAATCCCCAGGCCTAATTATTGCTTTTGCTACTCATGTTAAGGTAGAATGATGAAAGCTGTTACCTGCTCCCTTCCATACATCTCCTCACAAAACCTGCTTTGGTTAGGAGAAGCCAAGGAACGTTTAGCAAATGTGGAGTGCAGGACGGTCCCTCTTCCATCTCAAACCCAGACCTACTGCATGTGCACAACTGCACCATATTTTCACACATACCCAAAGGCTCTTTTGCCTTTCTGCCTTGCTTCCTGCCAAAGTGTGAGAGACAAGGGAAAGGGCCACTGCAGCCGATCTACAGGCAGGGAGCCCTGTGCATGGAGTGTTCATAGCTGGATGGTAACAACCAAAGGAAGATGCAAGAATAAGGACCTGGGATGCTTCAGAAATGTGATACTCATTTTTACAGTTTCTAATGTCTGGTATTTCTTAGACAGCAGGAGCAAATATCCCAGAGAAACCATATAATTCTATATTATATGTTGAGGATTTTTTGCAACATAGGAAATGTAGTGGCAGAAGGTTTCTTTAATCACATAAACCAGGACAAGGTTCAATACAAATCTATATATACACTGCAGCTCTGCAGGGTTCTGTTGCTTCCTTAGACACTGCAGAGATTGAAAGCCTCCAGGGAGCTCACCAGCTGTAACAGCCTCTCTAGCCAATTCCACGCTGTGCTGCTGAATGTGAGGTAATATTTATCATGTGGTATCTCAAGGACTGAAAGAAAAAACAGGTGAGGTTCTGTTTTCTATGTGAGGTTAGATGAAGGCACAAGAGGGAATTTGGGAATAAAGCGTTTCAGGATATGCCTTTGCTTTGGATCTGAGATCCAGACATCTCCAACTTCCTCATCAGTCTATATCTCAATTCTCGTCTGAAACAATACTTACTGTAAAAAGATGCTATCTGGATAAATTAATCCCAGTTTTTAAGAGCTGGTGGAATTGTATACAATGAATAGACAGAAGGGAAATAACCATATAAGTTCAGTGACAGAAGTGCTCCCACCCTAAATGTTCCAATAGCTTTAAATTGCATTCATTTCAGTCAGTTGTCTAGGCTCCTTTCACAGGCTATAAAAGTAAATGCAAATTTACTGAGTACAATTTGACTTGCTGAACATGTGGCTAACATGGAACAAAAGAATTATACACAAAGCTTTTATTTCTCTTTCTTGATGTAAAAGAAACCTTAGGTGACTATCCGCAGTGCAAATGTCAAGGCAGCAGTTTAGGGAGATGTATTCCCTCTATCCTTCTGTATTTCCTCTACCCTTCTTCCTAGATATTGTGTTAACTTCAATGGGACAGTGCTCTCTCTACAAACAAAAAATAAAATCCAACATAACATAACTTTTCTAAGTTGAAGGTATAATAAAACTTCCTGATAAAATAAACAAAAACATTTCCACAAGAAAGAAAGGGCACAAAGCAGTCTCATTAGCTGCCGAGCTGCAAGCTGCTGTACTCACTGCATGAACACCACATCAACTTCCAAAGTTGTCTGACACCACTCATCAGAAAACCATTGTAGATCCTACTCACGCTGCCTTGTCCTCTAGAACTGGTCAGCACTGGCCAATAACTGTTTGAAATTTTGCCAGTGCTTTAGTACAACCTCCACGGTTGGCCTGCGACTCGCCAGGCATTTCCAGAACACAACATGTCTCTTCCCAGTTCCTGGTGAACCATGCATCACAGTAAGTACACCACAAAAGGTAACAGAGTCACATTGTGGCTATCAGGTTAACACTCTCCAATCCTACAGTTGCAGCTTCCGTTTTTGAACCCCTGTTTTTTGATACCTCCATTTGTTCCATAATCTATTACTGTTAAACAATAACTATTGTTTAATCCTAAACTTCAAATACTACATTTATGGGATTTAAGAAAGTGCAACAGCTGCCTTCCAAGGATATTTGATTTGCAAGAATTCAATATATGCTGACTATCTGCCAATCAGTCTGTATCCTGTCAGATCAAAGTATTATACTAATTACAATACAGTCATTATTCTCAGCATTTACATTCTCTTTCTCACACTTAACTCTGAAGAGATCAGTAAAATCTGGCAATGTTATTAGCCACTCACAAGCACACAAAATAGCAGATGGTACAGATGCAGCAAGTGCTATGGTCCCATGCAGTGGTTGTATCTCTCAATCATTTAAGAACTTTTCATTCAAAAGGCTGTCCTAGTATTAAATGAGATTTCTAAAGTACTGAAATCTTACTTCCAAACAGAAATAATTCAGGGTTTCTGTTTTATAAAGGGTTCAGTCTTTATCTTCTAACTGAGGACAAATACAAATGTTGAAATGTCAGATGTTCTGGAAAGGACAAGAGCTTTAAAATAAATGATATACTTAATTATACTAAATTTACTGGTGAGGGTACTGCTAGACTCAGAGCTGTAACACTAGGAATCAGCTGCACATGTTCATGATGATTTCTCTTCTACATGAAATTATTAACTCCCTTTACCTCTTGCAAACACAGATGTCTGAACAATATAAATCAAGGTAACTTCCTAGCTACATACTTAATAAGAAAAAGTATCACAACTGTACATAAACATCTCATAAGGACCAAGGCACAGTTTTGTCCACTGAAATAACTAAAGGTATGAATCTTCAAATTAATCAATGAATCAGCATCTCTTATTAAGTAAAGGCTAGAACTAACAGTTTTAATTGGGTTTTAGGCTTCTGCAGATTTTGTTTTTACTCAGGCTAATGTTCATTTACTGATTTTTCTTGAGTTATCAACAAAAAGAGAAAGTGACTCTTCCAGTTTCCATCAGACTTCACATCAAATAATCAAATATATGTCCTTACAATTAATATTTACATTTCTACCTAGAAACAGACTCAAGGTACAGAATTTAGAAGAGGAAGAGAAGAACTGAAGTCCTGGCTTTGATTTAATTCATTCTAAGGAGACAAGATTTGAATCTAGAGTTCAAAACAATGAGCATTCTGCATGTTGTCCAGTTTTAGAACATAGGGATCACCACCCAAAAATGGTCTGATTTCAAAATCTAACTTGACAGAGTGATCTCCATTTGTTCTCACAGTCTCCAACCTTGCTTGGCATCGCAAAGCCCTGAAGTATTGATATATCCCAAAGGAGAAGGCTGCTCTGTAAGAATTTTCTAGATCCTACTTCTAGGATTTTATGTTTAAATTCAACTTAATCCTTTGTAGATAAAGCCCTACTTGTAATTGCCAAGTTTATACATAAATCTTCTGGCTGTGTGTCTACAGTAATTTTCTATTTTATTGCAAATATTAGTATTTATATTAATACATCTACTCATCTAACATAGGAAGTAATGTAGATTAAGATCTTGCAGGCATTGACACTTGGAGTTAGGACCCATGTTCAGGTACTTGTCTTAGTACTGGTTACAATGGTGTTAACACAGTGAATGGAGTTACACCTGATTTATAACAATACAGTTGAGGTTAGAAATTGGCTCTGAGAGTCTATGATAGGGTTGAGTTGCTTGTATTTTAATTATTTTAGTGTTACAGTTTAAGTCACTGATTTAAGAGTAATGAATGTCCCCATGCAATTTGAACTATATGGTTCATTAAACGTACTAAACACAATACAGAAGAAATAAATTTAACTTTGTTCAAATTAAAGCAAATGAAGTATGCCTTTTTATCAGTTTGAAACCTATTCTTGAAAATGTAACTGTAATAATTGATAATTAAAAAGAATAGACTGAAGAGACAAAAATTAAACCATCCTAAGTGATGCCAAACCATAGTAAAAAATGTTCACTCTTGAAAAATCCATTAAAAAAACCCTAAAATGACAAAAAACAAACCAACACAGGAAGAAGAATGAGTAAGAAAGCAGAGTAGCTACAGAGTCAATGAACATACTTGTCTTTTTTAGAAATTACACATTCACGTGGTATTCAGATGGGTTGGATCAAAAAGAAAAACAGTGTCCTTTAAAAGACTAAGGAATTATATTGAGTAATATATGGAGGAATACATTAAGAGTGACATAAAATTTTTAGACTAGAACCATTTGCCTGCTTTCCAGCACAGGATTCTTTCTGCCACACTGTTCCTCAAAAAAAGTTAATGCCATCACATAGCTCACACTTAATACTTTCTGAAGCTGGTATAACAAAGAAAGGTAGTTCTGATAATCACTGTACATGGAAGACATACAGTTGCCACAGTGACATTGCTAGGACACTGTATCACAAGTATCTGAAAGAAGAAGACACTTGGCAACCTGGAAACACAACAAATGCCCATCAAAAAATTGTTCCCTGTATCTAGAGAATGAGTTTTACGACAGATATAACAAACCAATAACCACATTTCTAAAAAGAAAAAATAAAAAGGTTAAGAACAAATAGTTCTATTTCAGTCATGTATTTATTAAACAATCCGTTGTGTTTTAAGATGAAGCAAAGGAGAAGAAAAAGTGTAAACTGAGTTCAGCTGGTCGTGGGAAAGGAGAGCAAAGCCTGAAGTTTGGGTACCATAATACTGCAGTGGAGTCACCCCCTTAATTTCAATACATGTGTACTTTCCTTCAAACCATCCACCAAGAGGAAGGCAGGCATCTTGGACTTACCAGCAGACTGCAGGAAACTGCAGAAGATGAGCAGTATTACTGTTGGGAACATGGTGCATGGCAGGACTGGAGAGGCTTTTTCAGAGCTCCCCTCCATTCCAAACAAGCAGTGCCACTGCTGCTACTTTCTAGGCTGCCCTCTTCAAGCTTGGATGCTTTATATATAGAATTGCAATGCCCTCCCTCATTCCCATAGCTCTCAGAAATTGCAACAGGAGAGTACCCGCCAAACAGGATCTCCTTTTTATCAAGTTCAACACACCTAAAAGCCACTTAGAAAAAGAAGAAAAAAAGAAAACACAAACTCCTCCAGTTCATTATCATTTTTACAAGGATCTTATAATGGCTTCTATTTGTAAGAGCTCAAACACTTTTAACTGCATTTACTGAACAAATCTGGTGTTATACCCAAAAGCAAAAAGACAAATAACACACAAATTATGACCACTAGCTGATAAGGTAAGGAATAATATTGGACCAGTACACAAAGTGGAAGAATGAAGTCCAGGAGCTGTGGAACTGCTGAAAAGACTATGTGCATAAAAGATGGTATGAAACTAATGAAGAGAGATACAGATCTCAGATTTTTTTATCACCTCTTCTTTCATTAACTTTTATTCACACTCCTGAGTGATTACGTTCATCTCACCCTTGTGTGACTTTATACACAAAATGATAAAGTTGGCTTTGGTAAGAAGGTCTGTCCATGGTACAGCTCGTTTCCTGAGTTTACAAGGGAGCTAAGTAAGTTGTTGCCTGTCACCTTAGCCCTGCCAAGGGCAGAGGGCAATCCATGCTCCAAAATGAGAAAGGCTATTACACTGTGGTACTTTGGTAACTTTCACAAGTAAATCTCCACCTTCCCACCAATATCCCAAAAGATCAATTCCAGTTCTGTTACACCTGGATTGCTCCTCACCTTCCCTCCAGGGAAGGTCAGGGAAGGGAAGTTCTCAGAGTTACCCCTTCTGAGTGGTGGGAAGAAGCACAGGAGAGACAGTGACTATCATTTAACGTAATTTCAGCCCCAGCTCAACTTGGTTGTAATTCAAATGAAAACATTAAATTTTAATTGACATGGAGGTCTGCCTATCTGGTTTTTTGGTTGTTTTTTTTTTTTTTCTTCTCTATTCCTTACTCCTCTCCCTAGCAACTGAAGGATAAAGTTGATAATAGAATTGTGATGCTAAATTCCAGAATTTCTGTCGAAAATTAGCTGCGTCTGCCATATAAAAAAGTCTAAATGAACAAAATCACTTCTGAAAATCTCTGTCAAAGTAAAAAAATATTAGGTCCTCCAAACAGCCTCAAAAACCAGATATTCTAATAAATATATAATTATTACAATTTCACAACTGTACATATCACATTAATTTCCAGCAAATTAGCTCTGAGTTCTTATTAATCCAAAACAGAATTTAGTTTTTTATACTTCTAGGAAATATCTTCTTTGTGAAGATAAGGGACTATAGTGCTCCCTTAACAACTCAAACACGATAATTGATAGTTAGAGAACAGAACTTTACGCTTTCCTGACAGAAAAGATTTAAAAATTCATCACTGTTGTCAAATATGATTTTGGGTTTTTTTTTTTTACATATTTACATAATCTTTCTGTCAAGCAATAAATAATTAGAGCAGCTGACATCGAGAGCATTTCATGGCTTGATCATTTAAGAGTTGGGCACTTGTGAGCATCATTACCAAACTGAGACACCATGGAACTAGGGTCACCAGTAACATGTAAGAAGGCACCAAAGCCTTTATATACCACTTAATAGTTAATTTTCCTCTCCCATTACCATGTTTTCAAGCTTTTCTCTGTAGTCTTTATGTTTACCAAAAACTTGTATGTCTTTATTACATGAAGCTTACAAAAATCTCAAGAAATGCAAGTACTGGCAAAAATTATTAAAAGTACTTATGGAAAGTGTTGTTGTTTTCAGTTCCCCATGTTTGTAGCAATATTCTTAGCTGACACTCATTCTGTCTGAGAAGTCAGGATAAGGATATTATATTCAACTATCCTAGAAGGAATTTCACTGAATCAGCTTAAATACTTAAGATTCAGCAAGTATCTTGCTGTTTTATGATGCTGTGAACACAGTTAATCAAAACCATCCATCTATAATCACATTTAAGTCAGGACTCCAGACTAAGAAAAAAGCATTTGCTGCAGCAGTACTAGAAGTGACTAAATTCTCAGTACACAGATAACTATTTTATGTGGAGAAGCTTTGTGAAAAACTGTCTGTCCAACTGTAGTGAGAAAATGATTCCTCTAGTTAATGTGGGTTTGTTTTCCCATTTAATAATTGTAACTGATTTAGTAACATCATCAGAGGTCACAAACTGCGTTTGTGACAGTTGTCACAGGAGTACAGGGATTATTGTGGTCATATACACTATGCGGTCACAATATATGAAATATACTTTACTTTCCAGTAAATTTACTGAAATTTAAAGTATCATTTACTTTCCAGCATCATGTATACTTCTGGAAGATTTTGCAACATCAAAGGAATTTATGTAAAGCCAGAAATTATGCAAATTGAGAGAGTCATAACACTTTAAGTAACAGACTACCTTGCACAGTTTAATTAACCTAGGAAATTTTAGGTATATATATTATAAAATATTTTGGTACTTTTATGAAGATTGCTAAGAAAACACTCCATTTCCAGTAATGTACTCATTGTGTATTATTTTAGCAGCCTTGCATATTTTTTGGGTAAACAGCTACGTATCTTACTAAAGAGTCATACTAAAATACAACATTTGATTAGCCATAAGTCCTGTGGGTGTACAAGCAATTGCCAACTTTTGAAGCTTGTGCCTGGAAGCTTCCATTGCTCTTTCAGGAACGCAAATATCCAGGCTACAGCTTGATAGCAATCTGACACAACAGCTGTTCTGGTGGGGATTTTTTTCTTTGACCTCTGAAATTTGATTTTCTGTCTCATTCAAATTTCAAATAATTGTGAGATGTATTGGTTTAGCATGACACCATTAAAATCATATGCACTTTAACTTTCAAATTATTTTAGATGCCTGGCCTTCAAACAAACATTTTAGAACATTCATTATAGAATCATTTAGGTATAATGAATAGAACATTTAATGTCTTAGAAATGTCATATCAGAATTACATAAAATAAGGCTCTTGAAAACAACTAAGTTATTTTTATTCATTAGGACAGAGATATTCACTGTGACTGGCAGGGCAATCTCACTTTCTACCTGCAATCCAATGAGCTGTAAAATTTCAGTAGAAAAGTTTGACATTCCAGGGAAACTTGTAGGGTTTGGGGTTTTTTTAATATAGACTGTCTAAATATAATGTTATTTTCTACTAGCATACCTTAACCATATGCATATTAGAAACTTATCTGGTATGAACATAGACTTGAATGAGGCTTAAAATCCTTCAAACATTAAATTGGACAATAGGATTTCCACGTTAAGGAGGTTTCAGGTCAATTTTTACCTAGTAACCTGTCCAAAAAACCACTTAGAAATTTTGCATTAAGTATGACTGAATTTTTCATCCAGTGTCTAATCCATTTTTAAATCTTGGTAAGACCACATTATGAACATATGACCAGAAGACAGTAGTCACAGATGGAGAAGATACTCAGAAATATCTCCTTTTCCTTAGATAGATTTGCATTTGACAAGAGTAGAAGCAGATTCACATCACTCGAGATTTTGACTGAACAGTGGTACTTCTGCTGTGTAAGGCAGAAACACTAAATTCCTGTGTGGACAACTGAATATATGCTGATTGCATTTCATACAAAATTTGCAAATTATTAATACAAAAACAATTTAGTTGAATAAATATTTAAACAAAAAATGAATGAATTTTTTTCTGGACATAGTCAACCATAAAAAGAACTGAGTAACCTTTTCTCTGAACTACTGTGGGAAAAAAAAAGTGCAGTTTTTTTGATTTTGCCACTACAGTGGAAAGGAGTTAAAAGGAAATATTCCTCCACATACTGAATACTTTATGTCCTAGTCTTCTGTTGTCACAACAAACAGTTTTAAGTGAAAAACTAAAGAAAGAGAGGCAAGTAGTCAGTATTAGGTATTCTATATAAAGCTCCTTAAATAAATCCCCATATGAACATATGACCAGAAGGAAAAGACTGATAGAATGACTAGTAAAATCATCAGGGAAACACTGGTGCACAAGGTAATTCCAGCACCATTCCACTATTTAAAATAAACCAAAGGAACAACATAACTGGGATTAATATGCTAAACATAAGAAAACAAGCTCCCATTTTTTCTTCCTGTTTCTCATCATTATCTTTCAGGTAATTTAGCCAGGGAGCAAAGGATCATATACACTGGTGCATCTCTAGGCTAAGCTTATGGCACACACCAGGAGTTCCTGTCTAGTTGTGTGAGTAGCTGGCAGGCAAACAGGCAGGCAGCACACAGCCAGCTGGTTGTCCCTGCTGCCAAAATGCTTTCCAAAGAAACTGATGGTAAAATAAATATGTATTGAGAGAATATTCCAATTGTGGTAAACAAGAAACTTTTGGCTGAGAAGTACTCACAAAAAAAATCATAACCAGCTTATGCCCTTATCCTCAGCTTATATCCCACTCTTAGAATCCCCTGATATTTTTGTTCATTTTATGTGCCTTTCTACCTGCCTGCCTTCATGCTTTTTGTACACTTAAACTCTTTCCCCAAACAGGACCTAAAAGACTCCCAGTGTGATTGTTCCATCAGACATTAAATAATCCACCTTATGCTTTTAGTAGAAATCCACATTTTCTGCTTTCCTTTTGGTCACCAAAATTCAAGAAAACTTTATTTCTTAGTACCTTTGAAATACATGAGATGCCTCACACACAACCAGAAAAAGACTGCTATTGAGTAGATTGTTAGGGCTGCTGTTCACTTGGAGCCAGCTCTGCTGTCCTTGGGCATCTGAATACAGATACTCAAATGTAAAATTTCATTTAACATTGTAAATTATGCTTGGTTGCAACGTGCAGACACGGTGCCTATAGGTGTTATGGAGTATTTAATTTCTTATTTTACAGTGTGTATAGAGATGAAAGTGAATACAAACTAAGAATTACCTAACAGCACTCTTTTACTGTTCCAAAAGTAGCACTCTTACACTGTTCCAAAAGTACTTCTGTACTTAAATGACTGTAAAGTTAAATCTTTCACAGGTACCTGTTAGAAAAAAGTGTAGAAAATAATTTAAAAGTCATGTCTCTAAAAGTGGTAAAGATTTCACTGATTGGTACTTAACTTTTAATTATAATTTGTTGGCGACAATGGTCTGAGACCTCCCTGTGTCGGCTTTATGCCTCTGGCACTCACTTTGATGAATATCTCAGATACTATAGCTCTGGGGACCTCAGTTGGTGTAGTTCACTCTTTATATCCTGCCGACATGAGAGGCTGAGAAAGCCTGCCACTCCCACAGTTCTCTTAAGCATATCTGCTGCCCTGAAGATAAACTTGGACAAAATATTTCAACTGTTTCTGGACTAAAACCTTTCTGGGGAAAAAAATACCCTGCCCAAAACAAAGCAAGGCCGACTACCGTGACAGTGCTCTCTCTCATGATACCCTTCCTGTGCACAGGAACACTGGAAAGGCAAACTCCATTTGCTCTCTTCTCCCAATCTCTTCCCCTGCTCCTGAATTCTGTGTTGTTGATGCTGGACTCAAACCATTTTGCATTCTGATCTGGAGCAGTCTGGAGTGCCCAGTTTGTTCTACAACAATCCTGAATTCTGGTCATTTTAGCTACAGTGCTGACAGAAAAGAACAGAATAATACAATTATGGGAAAGGAGGCCATGGAAGAAATGTCTCCTTTATTCATGTCTGACTCACCTGACACTTGTGTATGTCTTTTGAAGTAAAATTTCCCTCACAGTATAATCATGAACAAAATCTGTGTGGTATCTTTTAAGGCCAAATTTATCTTCTAGTGATTAAGTAATCTGTAGATTACTTCCTCTGTAGAGGAAGACATTGATTCTATCATTTTCATTTGCTTCTAGTAGAGAGGAAAAAGTTATTCCTTCTTGCTATTTCTTAACTATTCATGATGACCTTATACAGAGTCTACAGACAGATTAGACTTTATGCTGAACTAAATCCAAACCTGGAGTACTTTTTTTTTTTACTGAAATAGAAAATGTTGATACAAATTTGATTTTATTTTTAATTCCTAAGGTATTTTTTTCCTCAGGGTTACATTAACATGGAGAACATTTATACGATGAGCAAAAATTTGAGAAAGTGCAGGTCAGATTTTTTTTTCCCACCTTTTAGGCTTTACCAACTAAACACTATTCCTTTTCTAAGGGAAATTCAGAAACATCCTGAATTACATATCAGGAGATCTCCTGGGCAACATGCACTTTGGCTCCATACCATACAGAAAAGAAATGGAAAACATTACACATGAAAGCAGCTGTGGTTCAAGTGTTTCTAGCTTAGTTACAACTCAGTTCATTAAGTCATACGAACAGGAAACAGCCTAAGTTCTCCTATTTGCTATACTCATAATTGCCACCCAGCACAGCTAAATTTGTAGTTTGTAATTAATGTTCAAACCAGACTTAAAAAAAATAAAATTATTTGCTACTTGTTACAGCACAGCTCGGTTAATTTAATAATCAGATAGATTTTGTTACCAGACATAGAATGAAAAGCAAATACCTTGTGTGAACCAGGAATTCATTAAGTACAAGCTTTGACCTTTACTGGTAAGGAAGTAAAATAGGACCTGTATTTACACAAATATTAAGATCTGGGAACAGGAAGTTAGTTGCAGTCCATGTTTAACTTGTCCTTTAATATGTATGTATTTTAGAAGAGATAGACTCCAATTGACGCTGATATAACATATCTGCTAAGATAATATGGTCAAGCACATACTTTTGTTTACCCTTTACTTGATACATTCTGATCCTTTTCCTTTTTCATGCATTTTGGTTGACTTCAATTTAATTTAAAAAAAAAAATAGAAATAGTCACAATAGTCACTTTGTTAAAGTCTCAAACTCCTGAACGTCTAAATTGTGATAGAATATATTTGAAAAGCATGACTTATTATCTTGTTCTGAAATTTGGAAACAACTTTCGAGTTCTAAAGAAATTAAGTTATTGTAAGAATGAAACAGTTAAGGGTGTAAAAAGTGTGGAGAGATTAACGAAGGTGGTTTCTACGCATGCAGTTTCAAGAACAAGGCTATTTTTCCCACAGGCACAGAGTTCTATGTATGGAGAATCATAAGATTGCATTGCATTCCCTTGCAGCAAGAACAAACAACTTGCATCACTTTTGTGTATCTTTACTTTTGACTGTTACAAACACGTGAGCTTGCAGCAATTATTTACAGCTGCTTGATTTCCTAGGCCAGACAGCTGTGTTTCTGTCATGTCTCTCTCCATCAGCGGATTATTTAATACATTAAGACCTCACTGCATGGAAAGTCTGGCAACCATTTTGTGCTTATTTTAATGTAAAGATGTCAGCACTGTATTTTCTCACAAAGATTTGAATTTTTTGTCCTCAATTTTACATGCTACAGATTCTGTCCTGAAAGCTCTTTGCTAAAATGTAATGATTAAATGTAATCAAATCTATATGCTATTCTCAGTTACAGTTATCACTGTTACAGTAGGAACAGTTTTTCACACGAGAAAAAACCCCAAACCACTATTCGAAAGTTCTGTGTACATGCACATGTAATTTTAATAGTATGATGTTCCTAAGGAAGATTAAACATAAAAAGTATGAAGAATCAGTTGGAAAATTATAACTAAATGCTAAATTGCCTTTATTTGGGAGTTCAGTTTGGCAGTTGTACATCTCAGTTTTTAAACTGAGCACAATATAACATTGACTTACTTCATTGTGTGATATAGTTGTAGCTTTGCTATCTCAAGCTTGGATTTTGTCCCCTTGGGTCAGGTGGTAGGTGTCTCATATGCAAATGTACCTGACAAATAAAAAGAACTATTTCACAGAGCTGAGGTAGGATCCAGACTTAATTTTAGTCCTTACACTTGTGACTATTGCTCTTCATCAAAGTAATAGCTAAATTAGTAGCAGATACTCTTTACAAATTTTTCTCCACCTTTTTTTATTCTAGACTTTCTTCCCTTTCAGGTACATGTTCCATTTCATTAATTATTGACTTGAAATCTATAGTTTCTCATTGTTCAGTTTCAGAACACGTAGAGAGAGTAATAACAGAAATATGCATGTATGTTGCATATTACAGTGCAATATAAGCAAGACATCAGACAAATGCATTTTCTGAGATGCAGAACGCTGATACTTTCTAAGAAATCAGACTACATATTGCTAAATGCATCAAAGACCTTATCCAAATGACCTGTATGCATATACCTACACCCACTGTTCTTTTGACGTTTTCTACTAAGTCCAGAGAACTGAGCTACTGTAGGGCTGACAGCTCTAAACAGAACTGAAAACTTTGACCAAACAAAATGCTTAATGTGGCCCAAAGCACGGGTTAAAAATGGCAGCAGCAGGTTTTGTTTCAGTGCTGCATTTCTGGTATGATGTCAGTAATTCCGCTTGAGTTAACGTTACAGATGTTCCAAGGCCTGTGACTGCTGAGCTGTCTATTATGTGCTTATCTTAATTTCTCAGCCGGGTACCAGCAGAATACTTGCTTGTTGAGAATATGAGAACTTGAAATTGCCTGTGGGGAATCTGGCAAGGGGAATTACTCCTGTGTTTACATAATTTTAATTAAATAAAACTAATACATCCATGAACACTGGCTGTAGTTGAAGGCTGTGATAAAACTCGCATTTACTTTAAAGGCAGTATTTTCCAAGTCTCAAAAGTAGTGGAATATTCATATCTGAGAAGTACCAGAATGTAAGGACAATTAAAAAAAAAAAAGGCAGCAGAGTGGAATGTTAGCTATTTTCATCTTTATCTATCTTCCACATATTTCCAGGCAAGATTCAATTTAACAGTGTTTCACTGACCTTACCCAAGAAGCTAGAGTTCATGATGTCTACATATACTCTCACCAACTGCTACAACCCCTCACTACGTGGTGGAGTAGTGCCTACATAAATGTGCAGGAAATGTCATGTATTCCTTACCTTCACTGAAGAAGTGAATGTTTCTGGTTACTCTGGGTTTGGCAGTCTCTGGATTTTTCAATAAGATGCAGACATTGCAACGTCAGATGTTGCATACAGAGTCAAAATAGAATGGGAGGACCTGTCTTTACGTTATCCAATTTTTTCCTGCAAGAATTGCCAATACAGGTGCAAGAAAGTTTAATTCTTAGAAACTTCTCCTAGGCTGCGTATAGAAAGGTGGGCTTTCCACACACCCTTATTTTGAGGATCGAGCCAAATTCCGAGTTTCAAATATCATACTGCATTCCTACTAATTACCACTGCTATACCTATCTTCTGCTGTATCACACTTATGATCTTGCTTTCTTGCAGTAATGCATCGCAAAACAAGACTACATATCTGCCAGGTATTGGTTCAATCTCTTATTCTTCACCAGGGTGAAAAAGACGTATGCAGAGGAGCTCTTGTTTAAAGAGCTGCCTGGGAACAAACACCATTAAATGTAAAAGGAAAGTTGAGGTCAGTGCCTTGCACACATTGTGTGCCAAGCAAAGAGCATTATGGCTCTCAGGTAAGCTTACTGAAATATAATGTTAGCTTATGGAAAGGACTGCCAATTTGCTAGAGGAGCATTGCTGAGGACTAGAGCTTTTTCCAGAGCTTTCAACAGGCTTTTAAGATTACTGAGTTCAGACAAGAGAGTCTGCTGAAGGGCTGGTTCTGGATTTGAAACTGTATGGGAAGGCAGCAGAGGTAACAAAGGACATACTTGATATACTTGCAATGGATTGCTGAGAAGGTGCTCTGCAGCATTTTTCATTGGCAGCCATTTCCCTTATAACAAAAACTCCATGTCCAGTTTATTATACTGTTTATTTCTGTCAAGCTATAAAAAGGTCGTCAGTTTTTTTGAAAGTTATTTAGTAGCTTTAGATCCTTATAGGCAATGAGAGACAATAGAAAGAACTGTTTGTAGCCACTAGATGCTAGCTGAGAAGACTTAGGTGTGACAGCCTATACTGACAAACAGCAGCAGATTTTCTGCAAAGGGCTGCAAGCTACAAAGTGTTACATTAAAATACTACTCGGCTAAAGGACATCAGTGACTGTGAAAACACTTATGCTGGTTTTGCCATACTAATTGTATCTTCTGAATTTATCCTCACATCTAAGAACAGTGGAGTGACTGGTTTCACGGGATGGAGGCTTTCTACTGTCTTCTACAACCTCCTGTGGCAGTTCTGTGATACACCAAAGAACTTGGCTAAGGCAACCTATATCATGGGTGTCCTGGTTTTGCCTGGGATAGAGTCAGTTTTCTTCTTAGTAGCTGGTACAGTGCAGTGTTTTGGATTTAGTATGAAAACAATGTTGATAAGAAAGCAGTGTTTTGGATGTCACCAAGTACTGCTCACCCTGCTTCAAGGACTTTTTAATTTCTCACGCTCTGCCAGGGAGGAGATGCACAAGAAGCTGGAAGGACAGCTGACCTGACTGGCCAAAGGGATGTTCCACACCATAGAACATCATACTGGATATAAACTGTGGGGAGTTAGACAGATGGGTCCAATTGCTGTTTGAGGATGGGGTGAGCATTAGTCATTGGATGGTGAGCAATTGTATTGTGCATCACTTGTTTGGTTGGGTTTTATTATTAATTATTAATATTAGTATAATGTAACATCAGGGGGTTTTATAATTAATATTGTGTTTTAGTTTGTTTCAATTATTAAACTATTGTTACCTCAACCATGAGTTTATGGGTTTTTTTCCTTCCCTGATTCTGCTACCCATTCCATGGCAGAGTGGAGCAGGAGGGAGTGAGCAAGCAGCTTTGTGGTACTTAGTGACCAGCCCGAGATAAGCCATGACAATGGATCCTTACTTGGAAAGAACTTTATCTCGGATCAAATGAGATAACAATCTTGGCCATTCTCTTGACAATCTGGGCTGAGGACATTAATAATTTATATGATCATTCATCTGCAATGGCTTTCCTAACAGTAAGTCAGATAGGGAAACCACTGGATTGCTGATAATAACCAACAACCAGATTTATTGCCTGTAATGCCATTCCCTAAATGAAAGTTCTTTCCAATTTCAGCTAAAAGCAACACAACTCTTAGGACATGACTGCTGTCTGTAATGCTACACTGAGTTGCATCACTAAGGTTATTATTCTCAAGATTGTTTTTTAACAAGATGCGAAAATAATATTACTTAAGATTTAGCACTTTAATACTGGCTACTTGCTAAATTAAATCCTAAAAGACCAGCAGAAGGCAGTTAAATGACCACGATCAAAATTCTCGTCAGCAAGCCTCAAGCTCAACAATGCCATAAACATGATTCACCACATCAGGGTATCCTTGAGTGTTTGAGGCTTTGAAATATTTACAGCAATATTCTTTAATGGATTCAAATACAAGAATACACAGATGAAAGTTGACTCTGGGTTTTTGATTGATTACTTTTAGTGAAGATGAAACCAATCTGTTGTCTTTCTAAGTATTCAGCCCATTTTGAAGCCTCTGGATTTAGAGCAGCCAGGCTACTGGTTCTGCCAAAGGAAATGTTCGCTCATGGCTACAGGCAAGGAGGGAAGGACGAGAAACTCTCATCCTTACTAAAGTATGTACTGTTAAGTATCAGCATCTAAAATGTCCATATCATGGATTAAAAAAGAAACATAATGGTTTCCCCAGCTGTCTTCTGCAGACCTGGGAGACATAAAAGATCAAGGTAACTCTTTCTGGATCTTGTAGCAGTGATGATCCACATAAAGACCAGTAACACACCTTTAGACTCATGGCTAAAGATTGCTATTGAGTGGAATACCTCATTGAACCAGGCAAATTTTGTCTGATCACCCATAAAAATGGTTCTGTTCTCACTGTATCTAATGTAACAATACAAAAGCAGAACAACAGCATAAGCATCTGTGACTTGTGATCTTAATATCTTAAGGATATCTTCCTTGATATCCTTACTTTGGAGTCATCTAAGAAAGAAACTTCTGAGCAACTTAAAAAAGTTTGGAGCTATATGACATCCACCTGAGAGCAGACCAGATAACTCACAGTGCCCTGGAGTCAAAATCCAAACATTAGGCTTGTACACTTTTTCGATTCCTCAATTTTTAACAGGTTTCTACTTCAAATTTTGAAAAAAATGCTGAAATTCTTCCCTATCTCTCTGACACTGAAGTTCCATGGATATCCATCCATAAATAGGTAGAAGCATTAAAGAACAGTAAGCTACTGAGATGCGATTCTATCCTTCCTAATGTGACAAACCAGGACTTTCGTTTGTCATATCTGTGGCTTTTTCACATGTGACATTGCCCTACTTAGACTGGCCTGCAGTACTAAAGCCTACCATGCAATAACATTGTTTCTAGCTCAAAAAAATATGCATATGCAGACAGAGAACAATTCACCTGTGGAATAAAAAAAAAAACCCACACACCAAAAAAACAACCCCCAAAACCAAACTCAATCCTGTAATTATAGCTGTAGTAGCTTCTCTGTGGTTGGTATGGAGTGAAATACAGAACTAAAAAGTATCTCTCTCTCTTCAGTGACTAGTTAACTCTCCCATTTGAATCTGCCATGCTATTGAATATTATACTGAACACAGATCACTCATTTCTTACAAGCCATGAAAACTTATCATGAATGTGCTGTTCTGGCTATTCTGGAATATTCAGACTCAAGTCTTGAAGATGACTCTCAAAGTTCCAACAGCAATGTAGGTTCACGTAAGCGTGAAGGGGATGCCTGATTAAGAAACCATCTGGCGAGCTCAAACTATTTTAACCCATACATTCAAGATGAAATGCCTTTAGGCAGGCTCTCCTGAAAGCGATTAGCTGATCACTTCAGCTGTGTTGAAAGCAACACACCCATCTACCTTGCAAATTGAAACTGTTAGCCAGAAGTCATGTCTAGCAACTCAGAACTACTGCAAACACATAAAGTGATAAACAACAGATTCAGTTCTTGAGATACAGTGATTCACAGAATTTTTCGGTACTTTTCTAGAAAACTAGCCAAACACCACGGCCCAAGATCTCAGTCTCTTCTAGTCAATTCATGGGCTCCTTTCAGAGACAAAAAACCTTCAACTTCCTGGTAGTGTAGTCTTACTCGAAACGATTTATGAAATTAATGTCATTGCAAACAGTGGCTGTAAAATTCCCCATCCTACAGCAATTTTGAGTGACTCATAGGGTTGTTAAGGAAACTGTCCTATTCAACCATCCAGGAGCCCCCCTGGCAGTCACAGTCCCTCCACGTGAGCTGGGACTGAGGCCCTTTCAAATAGGCCGGCTCCAGTGACCCGAGGGTGCTCCGCTTGACTCCCTGCGCACCCCACACTCACACGGTCAGACAAGATTTCCTTACCGGCTCAGCCTTGAGTTTCCCACAGCAGAGTCCCAGACGTCTGGATCCTTATTTAATCGTGGTGCAGCAACACAAAACCAGCTGGGGCTGGTGCCTCCGAGGAGGGACCCCGAACAAAGGAATCTCCGGGCTTTTACACCCTCACAATCTGCGCGCCAGTCATCAGCTCCCGCTGTGTCTCTGAGTGTTCGGTCCCCTGGCCGGGCCACAGGTCCCAGTGCCCTTTGTTATGTAGTGTCAGCAGTTCACGGCCCCCTCCTTGCCTGTGGCTCCCATCCCCCGGAGCTCAATCCTGAGCCTGAACGACACCTGCACACCGAGCTACCTGCACTACATGTACTCCTCAACAAAGTCGTGTTTTTGGCAATTAGAGTGTTTTCTCCTCTCGGACTCAAGAATTTAACAAAAAAGAGCTGCACCTGAGCCTTCAAAGCCGCACTGTGGGGAGCCAGACTATGTGAAGGACTTACAGCAACCTTCTCAATAAAATTGAGTTTTCCTGAAAAACAGACTAGAGAAATTACCATTTAAAAGGATAAGAATCAGAATGCTCTTGATTAAAAGAAGAAACAAAAAGGGAGAGGACTGTAAACACAACTCTCCACCCACAGCATCCTCACAGCACAGCCTTTCAACTTCGGGCACATTTTCCCCCCAGGACGCCTCTGTGGCCTCAGCCCCCTGCACACAGTCCTCTGTGGGTTCTCAGGGCTCTAACCTATGGGAAGGGATTCCTGCTCCTCTCCCTTCCCTTCCGCACCGTTCATGCTATCCTACCGGCTCCCTCACTTTCTATTGAGCGCAGCTGAACTCCTCTTCGCACCTAATTCCAAAACTTTCCGTTCCCTGCGCATGCCCAGCTGCTCTCAGGGAAAATGCACCTCTCCTTGCGCCTCATGCAAGAGGCATCTGCCAAAGGGAAGGACGAGGCATTTTTCTCTTCCATTGCTCCGTTGCCCTTTTTTTAAGACAAAATACTATAAAATACACATCAAATTGCAGGCAATTTGGAAAAATGTGCACTGTCTCTTGTACTTTGAAAAAAAATTGAGTATGGAGATGGGCTGACATGGCTTGTTAGGTATTATGTTTTGTGACATGTCACTCGTGCAAGTACCTGAGAGAGCCTGGATGAGCTGGGATAGTATTGGTGTTAAAATTTACCTCCTGTTGCAGTACATCAGGAGGATTTATACTTTTTCAGAAGACAGATGTCTAAACATGAGTTTCCTTCTGCAGTCACTGGAGGACTACTGAGGGATGAGTGGAGCTTTCATCTGTCATCAGGCCAAGGGAGCCATGCTCTGAAACCTCTCTGCAGCCACAGCCCTCTGGTGTATCTCCCAGATGCCTCTTTTGCAGTCAGTGATCATTTTGTGATCCACAATGTCTGTGCTCAGTCTGCCAGAGCTCCCTGAACCCCTTACTGTCAGGGGGCACTTGCTGAAAGCGATTCACAGAGTGTTTGGTGTGACTGAGTGCACCCTGACTGGCTGGTTGTGTCATGCAGCAAAGTGGAAATTACAGGTAAGCTTTGGGCAATGCCAAAGGGTTTTTTTTAATACAAAAGTATAAATGTATATCAGTGATGTTGGCCGTGTAGATCTGATGGAGTTTTTTTCAGATCTGGGACTGTTTTCTGTCTCAGTACTAATAAAACACAAAGGTCATTTATGTAGAAGCAGTGTATCAAACGAAATTCAGCTATGGGATTGATTTAGTCTATTTTGATTATTGAAAGTTTAGTATTCATTTTCCTTATTTTTTTCTGTAATTTATTCAAAAGTATAGATGCTCTGCTTTAAAAGCTAGTTACCAGCAAGGTATAAAACCCATAATCTTTCTGGTGCAATTTAAATCTAACATGCTAAGAAGTTTAGTTGCTAAGTTCTAGTCCATGAGCAGGAAACTAAATAATAGGATTTTTTTTGAAAATGTTTTATTCAAAAAACATTTTGGGGGGGGAGATGAGTAGTTTTTTTGGTTTTTTTAAATTTTTTTTTGTTGGCTTTAAGTATTATTGTTTTAAATCTAAGAGAGTCAACAGGTATCTCTGGAAACCAGGATTCTAAGTAGATTAATAATCTTAAGAATCACTTTTATATCAAGGAATCCAATCAAATTTAAAATGTTTACTCTTAACTGAGTTTCCAGGACTTTAACTACGCAATCAATAGATAGAGTATGTTTACATATTGCTAGCAGTCAGTGAGTCACTACTTAGCATCCGCATTTGGTGATGATGTTAATACCAGATTGTGATATCCATTCAAGTTTCATAGGTTTTTTTTTCCTCAGGTGGTCTAACAGCCAAATTTATATCATCTTCTACTTACAATATCTAGAGAAATTTATAGGATTTTTTATAGATTTTGCTTAAAAGACAAAATCAAATCCTCTGAAGCAGAGCAGATGTGGGAGAAACGGTTGTTTGACATCTTATGGCAGTATTTCTTTGGGGTAATTTCTGAACTTACAGGAGAGCTTTCAGAGCAAACTGTTGTCTATCTGAAATAAGAACTTGTGGTGGGTTGACCCTGGCTGGATGCCAGGTGCCCACCAAAGCCTCTCTATCGCTCACCTCCTCAACTGGACAGGGGAGAGAAAATAGAGTGAAAGGCTCTTGGATACAGATAAGGACAAGGAGAGATTACTCACCAGTTATTGTCACAGGCAAAATGGACTTGGCTTTGTCACCCAGGATTTACCCACTGGTAAATCAATGCTGACTATTCCTGATGACCTCCTCGTCCTTCACGTGCCTTAAAATGGCTTCCAGGATTAGTTGCTCCATCGCTCTCCCAGGTATTGAGGTAAGACTGACTGGCCTCTAGTTTGCTGTGACTTTCCCTTAGAGGAAGTACCAAGATCTCACCTTGTCTATCAATTACTCCAACTAGTTTAAAACAGTTACTTTCAGAGAAGTGTTGCTAGCCTTCAGTCTCTTACTGGAAAGTCTAACCCCTGAAAAATCTCCTTCTTTGGCTTAGCAGAGTATTTTAATTCCTTAACTATTGCTTAAAATACCAGCATCTCCAAAATTCAAAACATTTTAGGAATTACATGAAGTTGCTGTGATTTGTTGCATGCCTCCAGCCAATTATCTCTGGATTCTCCTTTAAGTATAACAAAAGCAGTCTCTTAAATACTTAAAAACTCTCTGCTGTCTGAGGACATGACTTCTGGCCAATATCCCAGCAATCCTCCCTCAGCTGTCTTCTCTCCTCATTGCTTTCATGTGCCTAGGCCTCCCTTAGTTCTTGGACCATGCTCTCTGCTACTGCCTACTGCACAAGTGCTAGGAAGAAGGACTGGAATCACTGGGGAGGCTACGGATTAGGAAAAACGTTTATGTTTCTAGCCCAAGGCAGAGAATCTTTCAAAGGACTCAGAAATGAATGCATTCTGTAGAAGGTTCAGACCTACAGGTCTCCTACAGACCTTAGACAGGATTCCATGACTGACATCATGGGATGCAGTGGCTGTTTCTGTTTCAAGATGAGCTTTTTCTGCGAGGCCTGAAATGCTAGGACTGATTTGCAAGAGCTGGTTTTCTGCCTTTCCTTGAGTTACACAGCAAAGTGACTTCTATTTTAGCACTGGTCCTTTATACTTCCTAAACAGGGTATGGTAAACACCACTCTGCCAAGCAGGAAAAAAATTATTTGTGCCAATCCAGAGATGAGGACACTAGGAGAGGAAGAGAGAGCACTGGAGCTGGGTTTGGCTTTAGTGATTATTTGGCTGACAAGAGCTAGTGACAGGACTTGGGTCTCTCAGGGTACCCCTAATAACCATTCGCTGGCACAAACTGACACATCCTTCGTACCAGCCTGTGCTATAGAAAACTAGATATGGGTCTATAGTTGTTTTAATCACATTTAAAATCTGTCAGTCTGAGTGACTGTCTGTCGATTGAATGCCAAAGGCAAACCTTAATCAAGCAGCTATCTTCTTTAGTGTTCTGCTTTTGTCACCTACTACATGTAGCTTTGCGGTCTCTGCTGTGTAGGTGCTTGTGCAGACTGAGTAGGTACCACAGAGCTGCAGCCATTTCCCTTGAGAACAGCTTTGTGCTGGCAAAGATAATCCACACATCTGTATGTGGTAACAACTTTGAGGAAATACTGACCATGACCAGGTTTGGCTCCTTTAAAGATAAGGAGGATGGCAGCCATTCTGAATAACAACATTTATAAATGGTGACCTGTTATCGTGTTTCTTTGGGGCTGGTTTATGACAAAACATTGACACCTTTAGAGCAGTACACAATTTATAATCCTGTACAGGGTGGAAGGCAAGGGTGGAAAGAAACTAATTTGGTGTGCACTACCCCCTCTGAAAACCATCCTCTCTGAGGAGTATGTAATACTGCACAGTTGCTTCTTCTCTGTCAGAGGAAACCCCTCAACCTGCAGGAGTAGGAGGTCTGATATGACAAGAAAGGTAATTTGGAAAGAAAATCCTTTCATTAAGCATAGCAAGGACATAAAATGTAAAGGGGCAAGATGTATTTTTACTCTTCTGGTCTACTGGGTACTGGATAAATAGGTAATTAAAATGGTACGTAGTGACCCTTCAGATTCACATGTGTTTGGAGGGTCTTCATTTCTGCTTGAAAGGCTTGGACAGTACTCTTGCTTACCAAACAGCCTAGGAGAGGGGTATCATTCTGTGTCAAGATATTTCATATGAAAATGCTATCTTCAGAAATTCACAGTAGGAATGTGTAGATGATCTGTCACATACCTACTCATAGAAATATATGTGAGCAGAAGTATGGTTTGGTAAGATTTGGTAAATGGTACAGTAGCATTTAATAGGTAAATGGTGTAAGAGCAAAATTTTCTGTTGTCTGTCCATGAGCAAAAGTTTCTCCATCTCCCTCGGTGTGTGACCGGAAATCCGCTTTATCATACAGAGAATCCGTGTGCCTTGGCAGTTCTGCAGTTTAAACTTGATTACCCACCCAGAACTCCCTATTGTAATCCTCAGGTAGACTTGGCTGCTTCTGCACCCACTCCGCTATCCCTTAATTGATTAATATTGCTTCATTTATAAAGTTCCACAGGCAGAGGTGACATTTGTATGGTTGCATTTGGATGGTGTTTGATATATTGCTGAGTACAGAATGGCTGTCAGATTTGACAGCACAGTAACAGCACTAACCATATTTTATATGCAATTGTGCAAAGTGATTTGGGCATTTCTGGGTTTGAAAGCCGAGAAATTCTTCTTCAAACCGCATACAAATTATTTAGAAAAAAAGGTTCACAAGTTTTCTCTTTTGGCTTTATATATAACAAGAAAAAATTGGACCTGACATACACAGGCAAGAGCTACTGCTTTATAGGAATCATTACCTGGATTTACACAGGTGTAGCACAGTAACATTTATCTAGTTGTAAATATATATTTATTCATATTGATATTTATATTTGCTGATGTAAGAACTGAACAAACATGACTGGTACAGTCCCGATAAGTAGTAAGCAAGAGGTTACTCTGTACCCTATTGGCAGGAGCAGGTACACCTAGTGATAGGTGCTTGGATTTTTCTGAATGCCTTATACATGAGCCAGGAAGTTATTTGCAGAAATCTCAACATCATGTAATTGAACTTGCCTGTAGTGAATTTAACTCATTTAATTTAAAATTATCCATTGTGATAAAAGGAAACAAATAGTCTAGTTGGGGGGGAGGAGGAAGTAAATTCTTTTTTCTTTTTGCTTTAACTATTTTTAAGAAAATCAAACATACAATTTCAGTGAAAGTTATTTTTTCCTGAGTTTTATGATTTAACATATTTGGTGTGATCTATTATTATGATTCTAGCAAATGTCCTCATGTCTCTTTATCTGACATTTTTAAAAGAAAACTTAAGAGCAAGGAATCAAGGCCTGATTTACATCCAAGTTCACGGTTTGGAGTCACTGTCTCTTCACTGTTGGACTTCTGGACCCAGACAGAGCTTTAATAGGAGGTTGCAGATTCTCAAGTCTGAGGTAGCCTGTAGGGCCTGGGCCTGGGGCACTTGGTCTTCTGGTCTGCCCAGAAATTGTTGATGAGCTATGCCTTCAAGTGAAAGAGCTGTGGGAGGAGGACCACGAATTGTGAAGAATCTGAAGGGATGAGAAAGCAATCAAATGGTGCTTCTCCGAGACCCTGCAGCTTCACGAACCTCAACCTTCAGCTATAGTGGATTGGTGGGAAGAGCCTATGCCTTTGAATTTGGAACGTGGATATTTCCCATCATGACAAAGGCCGGAAGGTGGTGACTTCTCACAGTGGGAGAAAGGCTCCAGCTCCACCTTATAACTTGCAGTTACAGAATAGGTTCAGTATATAGCTGATGAGGACCTGGGAGTGTCATCAAAGGGAGCATCTCCAGTGGCTGACCCTGAACCACTCGGGACAACTAGAAGTAAGGGTCCAGTGATCACAGAATCATAAAATCGATTGGGTTGGAAAAGACCTCAGAGATCATCGAGTCCAACCCTTGGTCCAACTCCAGTCCGTTTACTAGATCATGGCACTAAGTGCCATGTCCAATCTCAGTTTAAAAACCTCTCTCTGTAAAGAATGTCTTTCTAATCATGGTTGGAGACTTCCTACTGCAGGAGACAAATGTCTCCATCTGCTGACCGCATTTGTCTTTTAGGGAGGTTTGTTGCTTGCTGGGTGCCCAAATCAGTTATGCCTAGGCTCACCTCATACCCTACCTACTATGCACTGCTACTGTTCCACATATGTGCCAAAAATACTGCCAGGACAGGGGTGACCTTCAGGCACGACTGAAGGGCAGTGGGGCAGTGATCAAGTGTTTGGGGATGGAGGTGGTGTTCTCCTTGACTCTGCCACGGAGGGGAAGGGTGTGAGGATGACTTGGATCCTGCAGGTTAACAACTAGTTGCACAGCTTGTGTTGGCAGCAGGGCCCAGTTGACTGAATGGGGAAAAACATCTTTGGCAACAAGCTGGCCAATTGTTAGGCAGAAATTTAAACTAGAAACAATGGGGGTCGGGGTGGATTTCTTAGTCAAAAATCAACTAAGGAAGTCAGGAAGAGGGTAGGCAAGGCAAGAGCCCAAGTGGTGAGACTTGAAGTGGCAAAACAGTCAACAAAACAGAGCTGCCGTGGAATCTTGAGCTTACGCTTGTGAAGAAGAAAGTGCCTGCAGAGCAGTTGCAGGGTGAAAGCTGTCTTGCCTCTTCTGAGGAATCAGCATGCTTGGACTGGAAGGCCTGTGCACTGATGAGTGCAGCATGGGGAACAAGCAAAAGTTAAATGTCTTAGAGTAGTTACAGGGCTGTCACCTCATTGGGGTAATGAAGACACGGTGGAATAGAAGACATGGTGGGATAAGTCACGTAGTTGGAGTGCACTAGAGGAGGAATCCATCAAGACAAAATCCAGCTGTTGATGCACATGAATCCACTTTTTCTCACAAATGTTCTCACAAAAAATTTCTCACAAACCTCTGTCTCTCACAAATCCAATACCTTGCTATCTAGATAGAATGAAGTATGTCCTAGACAATAGGATAGTACTGAGTAATGAAGACCCTTGTGTTTGTAGTACAGAAGACAGGAAATTTCTGTTAGGATCTTTCACAGTTTGAGCAGATCTTTCTTGATACCTGGATAGATTCCAAACTCCTGCTCTTAAATTTTTAATATCTGGTAGCTTTGTAATTATTCATAAATTAAGGGGTTTGTTACAGGATATAGACTGCATGAAGCATGTCAGATAGAAATATTGCTTGGTTGTTTTGTTGTTGTTGTTGTGTTTTGGTTTGTTGTTTGGGGTTTTTTTGTTTTTTTTTTTTTTAATATGGTAGTAGTCTCATGAGTGAGTAATTTCTATTTGACATTTCAAGAGCTTAAAAACAATGTTAGGTATCTGAAGCTGATATTGAGACAGGGTTTTAAACTCTTCCCCATCTGTTTATTTCTGTTGCTTTAACAGATAGCAAACGTTCTGTAATCTTCAAGTCCTGTGTGATAAGATTCTGTAATTTTCCCTCAGCAGCTAGGCCTATTTAGCCCACAAACTCTGATGTAATGTGGAGAGAAAAAAAAGAAAAAGGAAAATATAAGAACTGGATTTGTTTTCATAGTGATAAAGTCTTATGGATAAACTCTTGCTGTGTAGTTTGAGTGAGCACTCTCTATGTGGCATGCTTTTGTGGAAAAAGGGAATGGGTTCTCCCCTACCAAGCAATACAGCAGATCAACTAATAACCTACCCATTTATCAGAGCTGGGAATGCAGGTGAAGGAATGCACAACAAGAAACTCCCAAATGCAGGCCAGTGAGCAATCTCACTGCAGCTAGAAGACAGACGTGTGTTAACACTTCTCTCAGCTGGTAGCATGTGGGGAAAGTTTAGTCTGAACCAAGCAAGATGCTCTGCATTCTTGGCATTTTATAAAAAGATACTTTACAGCTACTGGCAAATGTAGGCTGTAGACTTCTGTCAGCTGCTAAGAACTGTGCTATTACCTATTGACTAGAAACCATTTTGATGTTAACTTCACCTCAGTTAATCAAGATTTTAATTCTAAGTAATTAAAGTAACAATATTCTGCTATTCCTGTTTGTTGCTTAATAGAGTCAGTAATCTACACCGTATCTTATTCTCTATGTGATGGCAGTTTAGGAATGATGAAAAAAAAATCAGGAAAAGACAGAAAAGATTATTTTATCCAGTCACTATAATTACCTTAATAGATGAGCAGAATGATTGTTCATAGTGTCAAGCAATACCAGGCAATCTGTTCTGGGGCATGGAATAACTCTTTGTTGCTTTTACTGATGGGAACATTTGTCATTTGCTATTGCCAGACTGTACATATGTTGGCATTAGATAAATTCTCAGTATGCTTCTTGAATATTTTCTGCCTACCAAACGATTGGTGGCTGAAAACAAATCTGAAGAACTCCTGTCTTCTCTAAGAAGCTAATCAGAGGGCTCTCTTCCCTCCTCAGTCTGTGGGAGTACAAATCTATATCTCTTAACTTTCACCAGGATGCGCTGAGCACCATTAGATTGCCTCCTAGTCTTTGCATCAATGCTCCTTTTTATGGTCTTACTGATGCTGTGATACATGGGAAGAGAAATAAAGCAACTGAAAAGGAGCACAGCCCTCTAGCATCCTGGGATAAGGCACTCGCCTGGGAGGTGAAAATACCTCTATATTAGGCCCTGCAAAACTCTAGCTCAGTAATTTTATGTTATGCTGTCATTTGAACCCAAGAGTAATTCTGGAATTTGTACCCGTGTTACACTGTCACCACCAGCATTATTATAATTTCACACGTAGTTGGATGCAGTTTAAAAAGGATTAAATGGTATGTCCCAGTGCGTATCACTAGACTAGGGTGGTTCATCAGCAAGGTTCACAGGAGGTTCGTGGCTGTAATGCTGTGTTGTTACAGACTCTTGCAAAACCAGAAGGACTAAACGCTTACAGATCTCAGTGCTAAAAACCTGAAGCCAATAGCTTGAAAGATATGTTTACAGACATTTTTTTCCACTGTGGACTATTCTATATGGAGGAAGTGTTTACTTCTGTGTGCATTTCTGTTTTCCACCAATCCTTACCTTAGAAAAGTGGAATTTCAGGAATTTGTGAGGGCTACATTTTAAGAAATGGCTCATGTAATCAAATCAGTGCAGTTATCTTGGTGGTTTTTCTGTTTTGGCAGATTTTACTAGCTGACAAAAAGAAAGGGAAAACTGATTCTGAATAGCTGTGTGTAATACATTACCTGGTTCTGTGCTACTTAAATAATTGCGATATCTCTGACTTCTGCCTGTTACATGCCAGGGCAAGCAGCAGATGCAAAAATGTGGTAGAAAACTGTCTCCATGTCATTTTCTTTCCATGTTCGTTCAAGATCAGCTGTGTTGCTTCCTTCTACAGCTCACTCTCTAGTTTGGGCTAGTTTTGTGTGCTCACATTGCTTCTAATTTTCTCATGGATATTAATTATAACTTCATTGGCTGGAAGTAGAGTTCCTGCCCTTTTGGAATTGTCATTGTGTTTCTGTTACGGGCATGTCATGATTCCAGAACATAAACACTGTGCTCACTTCCCTCTGGGAAGCAGTTCTTTCCTGTTTTGGAGCACAGTCATTCTCATCTTTAACTGGGATGGTAGCCTCAGATGATTTTTACAACCAGGATTATTTCTTTTCAAGTTTGATGCCCATTTTTTTTTTTCCTCCTAAGACGTATTTGCCTCTCCAGGGAAACAGTTACTCTGTATTTCTGCCTACTGTGTCACGTAGAAAGAGAAATTTAAAATCTTCCAGTCACCATTATTTTTCCATATATCTGGCGCAAAAATGCACTGGATTAACTTAAATACTGTACTTTAAAGAAAACAAATTAGATCATGAATTCTCAGTGAACACCAGTGAAGTGTTTCATGGCACTGAACCTGAATGGTAAATCATTACATGTGGAAGTGTCCAAAGAGCTTCATTTTGGATCCATAATAGGCAATATTTGAACCCATCCTGTTATTCTTATTTCAAAGAACTCTGCATAAACCAGCTTTTCCTCCTGGTTATAACCCAGAGTAACTTCCTGAGATAGGCTGGTTTCTGGTGATTGCAACAGGCTCCCGGCAGTTCTGTGGCTGTAGAACTGTGAACAATGCCAGGAGAGAAAGTTGGTTAATAAGTTACAGTTCCCTCAGCTTGGTTTATTGTGAGTGACCTGGATCATGGTACATGCTTTACAATGAAGTAGTTCGCTGTGTCTTGTTTTGAGTGCCCACTTTGAAGTCTGTTAGAACATACGCAGTGAAAAGCCAATGGGAAACCAGCTGCTCATGTAGCACATTAATGCAGAAAAGTAAATGGCAAACTCTCGGAGGTCACAGACTGTTTTATTGCCTCTTTTTCTGTATTCTGGAATTTGGACAGCAAAGTTGGCTGAGAGAGGATCTAATTAGAGGCCACACAGGCAACAATCACCCTCCGATGGAAACAAGTTTGGGTCTGCATTCTTTGGGATTGCCCAGGAATAAAGGGAGCAAACATGGTGATGAAGAGAGACTGGTGTTACTGTTTGTAGGCTTTCTGGTCTTTCCCCATTTCTTTGGTCGATTAAGTCCTTCCAGGGGAAGGTCCTTCCTGTTATTTTCCATTTCCTGTGCAATGTCTCTATTTTTTCAGCCTCACCATATGTCGCCAGTGAATTTTGACAGAATAGTACTGATTGATGTTTATTCAAATAGTTTCATCTTTGGAACACAGTGTAAAGGCCGTCTGCTGCTTGCAATTTCTCACAAGGCTGGGGTGGCAAATGGTGTTAGTTCTGCTAAGGCAGAAAATGGAGAAGTGACTCATCCATGATTACAAAGTTTTTTGGCATTACTGCTAGAGAGAGAGGCAGAGCTCTGTACTAAACTGTCTCTACAAATGGTTCCTGTAGTAAAGCAATTTCTCTTTTCATTAGAAAAGTGGATTCTGATCAGAGTCACTTAGAATAACCCTTTCAAGCTCCTCCTCTCCCCACTAATCAACTGCATCCCAAGATGGCTAACATAGCTAATCCTCTGCTGATGCTTCAGGTATTTGCCTTCTTCCAGACAACCTTTTTATTCATCTTCATTCACTCCATGTGCTCACCTTATTCACACCTATTAAGATGAGTAATGTATAAAGCAGAGTAGGTATCTGCCCGATCTCAATCCTGCAGTGCATTAGGTGACACTGCTGCTTGACCTGGATTCTTGGAGAGTGGCTACCAAGCTTGGAAGAAAAACTACCTTCTTCTTAATTTTACAGTTTAAAACTAAGATCACAATTTCAGCAATTCAGTGCATTTGCCCACGTCAGCTGATCTTTGAAAACCATGCTCCTAGTTTGAGGCAATGCAATCTAGAACAGATTAGCTTAAAATAGAATTTACTGTATAAATTATAATACTGTGTAAGTTACTGTGTTTTACCTGTCCTTTCCATCGTTCAGCTACTGTGGCTTCACTAATTCTATTTATCCTGTCACCTATCATCTGTGCTTTGTCGATGGAGTGGGGGCGAGAGGTGGAAGAGCACAGTGGAAAAGTCGTGACTGAAAAGCTGCCTGTGGAGTGAACACTGTCGCAGTGAGAAGCTGGAAGCAGTTGCTGCAGCAAACACGGTGCCGCAGTGAGTCAGTGAACCCAGCACAGCTAATCACAGTGAATCACCCTGGACTACGAGGGAACATCCCTTCACTCAGACGCAGCCTTTGAGGGACTTGTAGCTCTTATTCAGCAGAACTGGAAGCCCCAGCTCTTGCAGCGTGGCGCAGTGGCTCCCCTCAGTTTGCAGGGAGAAGCCGGGGTGGCTCCCCGAGAGCTCAGTCTGCGAGTCTGGGTGGGTCTGATGATCTGTCCCTGCGAGTGGCTCTGTGCTGCAGCCAGGAGGCTGTGGAGGAGCTGCGGATACTCCCGGTGTGGTATGCGGACACAGATGGAAGTGATTGCTCAAGCACCTTTGGCCCGGAATGATCTAAACATCACAAATAACATGTTTTCTGTCTGAGCAGTGAATTTGTGTCCCAGTGTAGTGAAGAATAGGCCTGATGTGGTTCTGCTCCTCTGGGGCGCTTCAGGCAGGCTAATCCTGACAACTGTGTTTTCCTATTACTGCCAGAACTGTTTCGTATTGTTCCTTAAATGCCTTGTACACATCATACTAGGTTTAACTGTGTTTCAGTCATGGCTAAATTACAATTTTAGAATACAAGAATCATTCCTAGCAAGAAGTATACTTTTTAAAAGGTTTTCTGTCTTCCTTCTTGATAGTTATCCTAGTATTTTGAAGCAAAAGTAGTGGCTGTAGTATTGTTGGACAAATTCCATAAAAGTATGTAAATTGAACACCTCTGCAGGAATATGTGTATATATACATATACATACATACTTTTAGAGCAAAAAAAAAGTGAAATCAAGAAACTAGTATAAAATAAAAAAGGCATATGATATCCTTTGTATTGGCTTAATTTACTAGCCCCACCTGATGCTGAGACATAGTAAACCAAAAGGTTCATTGCAGCTGTGTGCATCCAGCTTTGGAAGCACAATACTTCAGCTGCAATGCGCGAATGTTACTTTATTGTACAGTTGGGAAATTATTTCAGTGCTGAAAAACAGAGAGCTCTCTGGCAGTTTGTATCAGATCAAATTAAATGCAAGTGTTATTATAAAATGTTTTTCTGAAAAGTGTGACATAAAAGCATAGTTCTCCGACCTAATTTTTTTCTAGGCTGGCTTACTAGTTTGCTTTTATTCTGTTGTTCAGAGAATTTGGAAGGCCAAGATCATAACACCTCTTAGCCAAGTATTTGAAAAAGTTCAGAACAGTGTTGTCAAACAGTCATTTTAGGATGCCTTTGGGTATTTTCGCAGGCTTGGTTCCAGTAATTTCTCCGATCAGTCTGTGATACAGAAAAGCTAAACATGATGTAGTAAAATGTGTGTTGATCTCCACTGGGTTCTATTCTTGGAAATGGAGGGAACTAAGAAGCAGAAATGTATGTTTAGTATTTAAGCAATGCCATGGAACAGCTCCTGAATATTGCAGCAATAGTGTGAGGCTACATCCTTAGCAAGATATCAGTTATTCCCAGTGTTTGGCTTGGTCATCCTATGTTGTGGCTACTGAGATACACAGTAAAGCGTTGATAATCTAAGGATCTCAGGAAAAAATGTCTGCTGATGGTCTGTAGATGTGATTGCTGAAAATACATAAAGCAGTTGAGACACTGGATTTCAAAATCTGGATGCAAAATTTGTGGAGATATGAGCAAAGGCAGGTTGTTTTTTTCTTCAACGGATTCAGTTTCTAAGTCCATCTGCATGGGAGGGTTAAAAGGAAAAAGTATCCAAAATAGTTTTTCATGTGAAAACGTCATAAATAATTATTCAGTATGTAGAAATCTGTCTGGGGTTTGAATTAGATTCAGAATTCTCTCTAAATTCTTTTGTGCACCTTTTTCCCTGGCACAGATACCAGATCTGTAGTGAGCCATTACAGTGAGATCACTATTTTCTGTCTCTTTCAGCCTCCTGGTGTGTTCAGATTGTTCCTTTTGTCTGCCACTGTCCACTGCAATACAAAAACGCCACCTTAGGCAAAGCATTCTATTTTATGTGAAAATAAAAGAGCAAAAATATCTGCACAGTGGCCACAGCTTTTGTTGATGACACAGATGTTTTTCCCTTGATCCCTTTTCCTAACGAGAAGTAATAATGCCATCTGCTGGCAGAGAACACACCTCTTCTGGGGCCTGGTGCTTTCTTCATAAAGCTTGCAAGTTATAAATCCTTCCCCC
>VYXB01002396.1:64433-111194 GCA_013397135.1 Pachyramphus minor
CCCCCCCGTGTTTGATTCATTGATCTTGGCCATATATACGACACCAAGGCAATTATTTCTGTGTGAGGTCCATGAGTTATTTAGGAAGGTTTGAATCAGAAAACCATGTACATAGGAAATTTTCTTTTCAAGTACCCATTGGTCTTTTCTTAATAAAGAAATTTAACAAAACATTAATAATGTGATACTCATTTCGATTTAATTAATAGGTGAAATGGTGTTAATACAATTTTTTCCTATGAAAAATGGAATAAATTTATGCCTAAAGCCAGGAGGTCCTTTTCGTTGCCACTTAGATAGTAAACAAAATTTTCAGGCTCTCTAACCTCAGTCAGAGATCTCAACAGTAGAGCCAACAGGATGACCCTGCTCATCTGTCTTTTAATGCTTAGTCTATGAATGAATGTTGTAAAGTACTCCACAGAAATATTGGACTATGTTGCTGCTTTGCAAGGATGGGCATACCAGAACAGTATACTGATTCAGTGTCTAGAAAGACACAGAAAAAATATTATTGTCTCTCTGACACTTTAAATAGTCTGATTCAGTATCTGGCAGGTTATTCTTCAGACTCAGTTTAGTTTGGAAGGGCAGCTCTCATTTATCTTCTTAGTTTGAGGGAAACTTCTTGAGAGTGGCTTCACTCTAGTTCGCAGACACTGTCAGATTTTAAAGCTTTTCTCTCAAGCAACTGCCCCTTTGCAAAATGACTCTGTCTTTAACTCATTTCTTTATTGTAAACCTGGATCTGTTTTATAGCCCCATGTTGCTTATTTCTCCAGATATTACTGTTATCTCAGTGCAGCTCCTGGAAATGGAAGAAAAGTATCCCCCCCACCCCCAAAAGAAGAAACAAGCAAACAAAAAAATCCAACAACACCTGTGAATGCATCAGAGAAACATGTCATCTGAGGACATCTGAAATTCTGTTCATACTGCTGTGCTCACAGATGTGAGCCAGCTGAAGGTGGGAAATATTGAAAGGAAAATTTATAATAGTTATATTAAAAAGAAAAGGAATAATAGGATCAAACAGCCTTTTCTCCTTCTCTGAAATATATTTTGCTTTATTATAGTCACGTTTGACTTCATTGCTTTCTGTCCTCTGAACACAAAATAAATGATCCTGGTTTTCCTCTTTTCAGAAAACTGATGATCCTGAGGAGACAGATGGAGGAAGTTACCTGTTTTGATCTTGCTTAATTTTGCAGACTTCATGTATGTCACAGGATGCTGATGGTATTAAGCCCAGGCCTTTTGAAGGCTATGGGAAGGTTTTTTCATGAGTAACCACAGAGGAGCTCTGAAGGGTGTGTTATGCTACACCATTCTCTCTGAAATAGAACAGTATTTCTGATGCTGATCATCTTCACCAATTGTAGAATTGCAAGGTGCATTTGGGTTGGAAATAGAATGTTATAAAGTGCAAACAAATTTTGTGTCATGCTAAGACTATTAAGTGTGTTATTTGTTGTTGGATATCAAATGCTGTGGACTAAAGGAAGCAGTTGCTTTTCATAACATAGAAATCTCACCTGTATGAGAAGGTTGTCTTATAGGATGGTAAAAGTGAATAGCACAGGTGTTGAGAGAGAATTAATTCTGACTTCCTGGGTTTTGGCAATTAAAGGCCAAGTTGTAGTAAACTCTGCTTAAGTTCAAGGAAGGATGAGGAAGGAATCATGATAAGAGTTTGCAAAGAACACTCTCTAGTTTAGGCCTATGCTGATGCCAGTGTGGACAGATCTTGAGATCTCAGATCTCAGCAGTTGTGTGACTTGTCAGCACTGTTTAAATTGAAAGCTTTCCTCCTTCCTTGTCTCCCGAGAGAAGCAACCAGTTAGGGTTGCTGCAGATGGCAGAGCATTTCTGATATTCTTCTAATGAACAGACTAGTCTTCAGGCAAGTATATACTGGAGAGAAAGTATTTGTCAAACCTCCTGTAGAAGAAAAGAAGATTAATGCAGAAAATTAAAGCTAATTCTCACTGCCTGGTTGACACTGGATCAGAATTCCCATTGCTTCTTTATACACTCAGTTTTGTAACAGCGGGAAGGTAAATGAGAAGAGGAGGCTCCCTGGATATAGTTGAGGGACAAAGCTGTCTCCTGCTATTTCATACCTAGGCCCTGGAGGAAGGTGGTGGGTCTTTGAGGTTGGAGGAGAGTAAAAGAAGTGTGCATCAGAGTTGAAGCAGGAAGCTAAACTATGTATAGTGAATTTGGGGGAATGGAGGAGTGGGGTAAGGTAAGCAGGAAGGTAATGAACTATAACTTTGGAGGTGGGAAGTAGGGAAATAATGAGAGGTTGGACGAATTATAGGGTAGACTTTTCTGTAACCTTGGTTACTTCCTTTACCCTAATTTTATATTAAGAGCTCTTTTATTAAGATACAAATCCCCTTAATTCTCCATGTTTTGGAAGGACGTTTGTTCTGCCATGTTGAGTACTGGGGACTTGGAAAAAATAAAGATAGACCAAAAGAATTATTAAAAACCATATCCATGAACTTTCAGTGATTTGTGTTTTCTATAGGTCAGACTAAAAATACCATATCTGTAAATTGATACTGCAATGGAAATGCTGGTATAGCCAATACTCCTATTTTCCAGTGGTTACTTTATGTTTACTCTTATTTTCTCATTGACTCAGCAGGAGGTACAGCTGTTTTGGATTAGTGTCTTTCACTCAGGTTTTCTCAGTTTGCTTCCCCAATGAAGCAAAGTTAAACTTTGAGAGACATTCACTGTTAATTTACTGAAGGATGTGTGACCTTAATGTGAAGTCTAATGTGTATGTAGACCAGTTCTTACCAACAGTTAGCACTGGTAATATTTATTACAGTAACATCAACGAGGCTGAGAACAACAAATTCAGCTCCCCATATTAATTAAACTCAGTTCCCCGTATTAACCTTCTGTAAAGGAAAACTCCTGTGAAAAACAACCAAAATGTCTTAACATGAATGAATGACAGCTAAATCATGTTACATATTTCCCGGTATTTTATCTTACATCTCACGCCAATGCTAGCAAAGCTAGTTTCCATGCTTAAGCTTTTGGCAGGAGTTAGTTCTTGGCTCCTCTGTGTTCTGTTTGTAGCCCAGTTTACAATCCAGATACTTTAACAGTCAGTTCATTTCAGCATGATGGCTGTAACAAAATACAGTGTGCAACAGGATGTGTGGCATTTTACCTATGGTCACAGCAGAAATTCATTGATCTGCTCTGCTGTCGTGTATGAGAACTGTCTTTCATATGTCACAGGAAGAGGCTGACTTTTTTAGGAAATGGTTAGTAGAATCCTATATTCCTACAGTTCCTAAGAAGGACATTTGTTTACAAAACCGGAACTTCCTTTCCTTGAACCAGGAACTTGCCATAAGTCAAGTTACAGACGTAAAGATGGGTGCAAACTCCACATATACGCACTCTCATAACTGTTATTTTTTTATCGGCTGTGGCAAACAGCTGTTGTTAATTCTTTGGCTCCTCCTGTAACATGTATTGTTTGTTCCTTTTGGAGACTGGGTGGAGATTAAATAATGAGTGTCCTTACTGGGTGTTTATCTTGGGCCAGGCAGCTACTTTAATGAAAGTGCTGTTCTTTCTCTGTTGTAAAAAGAGTTTTCATTTTCAAAATCTGAGGATTACTATGGTATTTTGAGAATTTAGAACTACTTCAAAACCATCAACTTCTCTTCACTGTTCATCCCCAAAGCTGATCTGAGTTTTCTCTCTATCAAGGGGATTCAATTTTAGAGATGCTTTTCTCTGTAAGGAGCAATGACTGACTATTAATCTGACTATTAATCTTTTGATTGAGAATCCAGTTAATGAAAAATAAGCGTGTTACATGCAATAAACTGAAAGGGCACATCTGTGTTGTGATGAATGAAACATCGTTCACTTGAGCTGAATGTTAGTGCAGCTTATTACAATACAGTTCTGAAAGGCAGAAATTCTTTGTTTAGGATGGTTATGGTGCTTGGTGAGATAGTTGTACAAGCAGTAGGCTGTATGTATGAGATTGAAAGAACACTCAGTGCACAGAGCTGGTAATTATTTTCTAATTTTCACTGTTCTGAAAATAAATGTATGCACTGAAACATGGTGTGGAATATGCATTATTTATTTCAAAAAACAATTCAGTACTTAAGGGATAGAATAAGTGTCTAGACCTGGGGGTATAAAGCATTTAATATAACCAATATATTGATATAACACAGTCAGTGCCATTTTGTGCTTCTCCACCCTGTCTCTTCATAGCTTTGCTGATGCAAAGTGGCCACTGGCACTAAAGAAAAATATGTGAATTATTGATGCATTTGATTATGATTTGAGTCAGCTGAATGCCTGCCAACAGACACCAGAAAGAAAACAGTACTTTCATATATGTGCTACTAGAACTGTAGTGATTTAACGCAAGTACCGTTACCTCAGTTGATTTTCAGTTTCTGGCCAAGATATAAAAATGGTCTAAATCCCATGGTCTCAAGTGTACAGTACTATGCAAATTGTAGCCTGTTTCAGGCTTCATGATTTTGCTTCTTATGTGCAACCTTTCTCAGTATTTATCTTTCACCCTTTTCCAGTCATTCTTAATGATGTCTGATCACTAGAAAAGCTGCTGTACTTGTGAAGGTTTCTTTTCAAACTGGGTGTGTGGTGACTTTAGTGTGAGTTTAAGATGGTATATAAAAGGAAAAGACTAAACTGTAATGACATGCTATTATTTATTACCTCTTAACCTCTGCTTTGCACTCACTTGTTGCTTTAAAAAACTGAGGTCAGTGCAAAGTGCTAGAAGACATCTGGTACCAAATGTGGAGAGAGTCACTCTGTATGTAATAAATGGGGGTGGTTTTCTGCTAATAATAATTATCCTGTTGTAGTTCAGTCATCAACATATTTCCTTCTCCTTTAGATGGAGAATATTAGATTGTCCCCAGCAATCTATTGCAGTGCAGGTATTGACAATATGTTTGTTTTGCTAGTGTCAAAATGTGTATGTTTATTACACACTAAAGATGGCCTCACATTTAAGAGGGGCATAACTATTCATTGTACCACCATAATTAACTCATGAATAAGAAAAAATTACAATTGTAGATAGTTACCACGGGAAATTTAACACTTGCTAACACTTACTCAAAGCCTATAGATGTCAAGAAGTGGAATAGAAATCATCTCTGGAGTTCAAAAATAAGGGAAGGAGACTATGCAGTGGAAGAACCTGGAATTGCTGTCATTTGAGTAATTTACAACTAGATTTAAGAAAATAGAAAGTATACTCCAGAAAGCAAGCATATCTGTAAAGAGCAGAGGCAATAAAAAGAACTGTGTGCCTCTGTGTTCAAATAAATTAGGGAGTATCTGTCAATCACATTTGTTTGTACTCTTTGACAGGAAAAACCAATATGTGCTTGATTGATCAAATATGGTTTTATGTTCGCTCTTCCTTAATGTGGCTTTTTTTGTCAGTCTTTTTTTTTTTTCAGTAGTTTGAAATAACTTTTATGATGTAAGAAGGAACTAACACTAATGTCTATAAAACTACTGTGTACATAAGCAGTTTAGTTTGTAAAAAGGATGCCTTTAAATAAAGTAGGTAAATAGAGGTAAGAGGACAAGTCTTGCCTAAGAAATGAACCCTGTAAAAGAAGTCTACCAAGTACCCATGTATTACATAACAGTTCACTGCAAAACTAATAGGAAGAGACAGTAATAAGCAGTCAAACCTTCAGAGTGAGAGGATTAGTAATGTTCTAATTGTGGGGAAACTGGGGCTTTTATTTCACAAGTCCAGTCTTAGCAGACAGTGGTGAATACTGATGTATTTTCCTCTTCCCACATAATACATTTTTTCTGAAAATCCCAAGGAGGAATTCAGATTTTTATTTCTGCACTGAACATTGTCTACAACTGAGGAGAAACCATTGCACTATCAAAAATTGCTGTAGTAGCTGTAGACACAAAATCCTATCCTACTTTACAAAAGATGATGATTACATGTTAGGAGTATGTCAATGCACTTGTGATTATTCATGTAACATGGGAAGAGTCAGAAGTGGAGGAAGGAGTCAGGAGAAGGAGAGAAAGCAGATAAGACTGAGGGAACAGAGTATGTATCTGCTTACTAATGTACACACAGAGCAGTGAGATCTTTGAAAGAACTGGTACTGTTTTTTTCTCATGATTATTTTTCAAAGGTAATGAAATGGACTCTTGAAAACATACACGTGGGGGAAAAAAAGCCACCGCCCAAACCCCCAAAATCTTGCTGGTTTGAAAACCAAAAAGGTACTTTGGAAAAATGAATTGCTGACTAAACATTCATCTAGTGTCTGAATTCTTGAGCCAGTCAGTCGGTACTGCACACACCTTATAGCAGTCTTACAGGATGTAAAAGGGGTTTACAGAAAGGCTGTAGTGGAACTTTCCTCTTGTGAACTTTTATCTTGTGAAAAGTTCCACTTTCTGAGGAACTTTTTTCACTTTACTGTGAGTGTGGTTAGTCACTGGAACAGGTTGCTCAGAGAAGTTGTGGATAACCCCATTCCTGGAGGTGTTTAAGACCAGACTGGATGAGGCTCTGAATAACCTGGTGTCCCTGCCCAGAGCAGGGGGGTTGGAACTAGATAATCTTTAAGGTTTCTTCCAACCCACCCATTGAGTCTATGATTTGCTCAAGTGGGTGTTCATGTTCAGCACCATGGCCAGAGCAAAAGGATGTGTGACAGGGACAAAAAGAATATATACATCATTTGTAATAAAAAGTAACTTTTCCATGGATACGTTCCTTGTTGTACGTTCGGTGTATGATCAGTAGCATATGAACAGCTAGATTTACCAAGCATGAAACTGCTTGATTTCCTCCTTTCTCCTGATAGTCAGTCATTAACTGTATGTTTGTCTCTCCTGTAAGTCCGAGCTGCCAGTAAGTAAGGTAAATTGCACTTTATTTATAAACTCTTAAACGGAAGTGAAAGACAATATTGATTTTTTAGAGATTTTAAGTCAGGCCCAAAGCGAACTATGGTCTTGTCCTCTTCAATGGTGCCTTACTTAGTTTCTTCTTTAGGTCCTATAGTCGGGAGTTCAAATATTTATTCTGGGAAGCATATTTCAAGCATGAGAAACACAGTGTAAGCATAAGGAACTCAAAAACGAAACTGAAGGTTTAGTGTAGCTTAGGCATTGAATAAAGAATATGAAGGATGTGCCCAATTGTGCTTATTTTTCTATTTCTGTATCACAAGTATAAAAATTATAACTCATGGCCTCCCTTGCCTGGCCCAATTAGTTTGTAATCAGCAACATAAGAAAACTTTTGTAATAAAATTACATGTGGGATATTATGGGAGAGGAGAATGATTCTTATTTACAAAACTTCTAAATTAGTTTTTTTATCCTCTTCATTCCTCCTCTCCTGAGTTTTACTCAACTGCCCTTTCACACCCACATATTTTCAAGCATCAAGCTTGAGTTACCAAGTTTTACCCAGTTTGGCCAAGATTGTAGGTTTGCAAAGCAGAGGACAAGAGACTTTGTTGTCAAGTCCCCTTGAAATTTTTATTTCTTCTCCATTGATGGTGGCAAACTACTTTGTACAGATCTGTATATCTGTAGTCTTTGGCTGTTAAGATATGATCATTTGACACAGAATATGGCTTATTTCAGCTTTCTAAAATCTTTGATCTGATTACTGCTCATTTTCTGTTTTCCCCCATTTAGGTTACCTGTCTTAAGTCTGTTTTCTTGGTGAACTAATGGAAAAGGAATGGTATATGTGACATGGTGCTCTCTATTTCCATCCTTGTGGTATCAGGATGCAGGGTCTCCCTCTGTCACATCATCTGGTCCTAGCAGAGTGCAGGCCGTCTTTTTCTGGATGTGAACAACACAATTCTACTTTATCCTTGGCAGCATTGTCTTGGAAACAGTGTTCTTCACCATAATTGAGAGCTGCTCCTTCAATTCTGGTTCTGCTCCTTTCTTCCAGTGCTTGAACACATACACATTTCCATTCGTACTGCATTTACATTCATACCAGCTCCAAATCTCACGTCACTAGTTCTGAAAGATGTTTTAAGAGGCTGAACTATATCTTTACTTTCAGCTGTCATCTTGAACAGTTTTTATTTCAGAATTGTAAGTAGTTGTGACTGAATGGACATTTCTGCTTTGGTCACGCTGTAGTATTCATCTGTCTCACATACGATGTTGTCAAGGTTTCTGTCCATGGCCAACAGAAGCAAAACATAGTGTGCACAAATAAAACATCAGAAATGCAAGAGCAAATCTGAGGAACAGCCTGAAGCTTTTATGATGCCTTTTAGGATAGAATCATCATTGAGTACTCTCAGGAGTACTCAACAAGATACTCTCTTTCGTGCTGAGCAAGCCAAGTTCATAACAAGACTTACCAAAGCTTAATGCTTCTCACTTCCCTGTTTCAAATATTGTTTAGTATGCAACCAATGTCCTGTTAGCATTACTTAACAAATTAGTCATTTTGTTTCAGATGCATGACAAGAGATATCATGCTTCTGCCCACTAGCCTATTGTGTTGTACAGGAAAGTGAGTTGACACTGTTTTAGGTTTCTTTAAGAAAAAAAGTCTACAAAGACTAAAACTGGGGGTTTTATTTCACCATTATCTAGTTCTGGGTCTGGTTCTGGAAATCACTGACTTATAATGGTGTAACCCACACTCAATGGCATTTTATATATAACACATATGTTTAGCAATGGAGAAAATGCTGTAGAGGAAGACAGACACCCATAGTCATCTGTGTGTGTGACTGTTCATATTCAATCCATGAGATGCCTCTGAAGACATCCAGGGTCTGTATAAGTGGTTCATAGATCATCACTAGAACTTAGAGGTGAACTTTTGTGAATGCATCCCATTCTGACCTTTTATAGTTTTAAAATATGCTTCTTGGGGTGGACTAACCAGAAAAAGAGGTAATTTTTTTTCTTTTTTTAAGTGTGGCTCCTGCATGAATGCATATAGAGTATAATGTTACTTTGTGTTTTATTCTCCATGCCTTTAATAACACTATATTAACATTTTGAATGTCCATGGTCACTTAGCTGGTATTATTCTGATACTTGTCACATTGTTTTCAAGATATTTTTCCTGGGAGTTGAAAACTAACATTGTGCCCGTTGTGTGTCCTGGAGTGTGAGATAGGAGTACAGCGTGAGCACAGTGGAATTCCTTTATTGAATTCACTGCTTTATACTGGTAGTCACTGACTTTCATATATTGTTTTTTTCCTCGCGACATTATAGGCTAATTCTGCAGTTCTCTTTAATTTTGGTTCTCCTGCATCATCTAGGATCTTACCAAATGGTGTAACTTCACAGTTCACTGCTTTTAAACCTTGACAGGGCCCATCAGTTGTTTCTGTCTGTTGTGACAACTGACTTCCCTACAGGTTGTTTAAATATCTGGAAAAATTAATAATCCAGGGGGTGACCACCTCTGGGACCTTGTCCTTCAACTGTTGTTGAACTTCAGCAGTTTTGTACTTGAGCTTCTTTAGAACACTTAAGGAATGCTATCCAGTACTGGTAATTTGTTTACTATTCAGATTATCAATTTATTATAAAGTCTCCTTTTGTTTGCTTGTATTAATCTGTTATTTTGCAGATTACTGCAGTGTTTGGCCATGATGGTTTTTAATCTCATTCCTAGTCTTTTTTGGGTCTGTTTTGGTTTGTGCTGTTCACATATGCCTCTAGTATGGTGCCTTCAAACAGTGACCAGGTGACTCCTTATTTTGACTGTTCATAGGCATTTCCTATTTTTAAAGTTAAGTATTAATCTGCTATTAATGGCTTTATTACTCTCATAGGTGTTGCATTATGTACATTAAAGCATTATAATAACATCTCATATCTCCATTCCTGCCTATAGCAGACAAGTCCCCACAAAAACACGTGGCAAACCTGGTTCTCTCTCTGCTTGATGCTCAGATTTCTAACACTGTAGCATGGTAAGTCTACCTTATTGAAAATCTTGTTCTTAGCTAAGGTACTGGGCAAGAAAAACAAAACAAAAAACCTCCCCAAACACAACCTTGCCCCCTAGCAATTAAAGAAAAATAAATGAACAATGTTAGAAATGTATTGCTGTAGAATTTGAGAAACCTACCCAGAAAAAAAAAGTCACCTGCAAAACCACGTTGATTATGTAGGCAAAAATGCCTCCTTCACCCAAAAGAACTGCTGTTTTAGTAGCTGAACAATTGACACCCCACAAGGATTAAGCCATAAACCTGCAACAGAAAGCTGTGTCAGCTTTCTGAAGTAGATGTGCAACATATGGATAGAGGTATTAGACCTGTAAGTGCTCTAGATCTAATTGTCTTTTCTAATATTGTTACAGAGGAGGTATGCAAACTAATTAGTCGTGGAACTGGGGAGATATAGAGAGATCAGGCTGCGTCTCATAGAGATATATTTGTGACTAGCAGTGCTCATGATCTTATAATTATCTTAATTAGTTTTTCCACAGCTTCAAGAAAAATGTTCGTGGGAAATCATGCTGGTTTTAGCTGGGATAGAGTTAATTTTCTTCATAGTGGCTGATATGGGGCTGTTTTTAGGATTTGTGCTGAAAACAGTGTTGATAATTGAGGATGTTTTAGTTATCACTGAGCTGTGCTTACATGGAGTCAAGGCCTTTCCTGCTTCTGAGACCACCCCAGCAGTGAGGAGGCTGGGAGTGTACAAGAAGTTGGAAGGTGCCACAGCTGACCCCAAGTGACCAAAGGGATATTCCAGACCATGTAGCTTCATGCTCAGAAATATAAAGCTGGGAGAAGAAGGAGAAAGGGAGGGACACACTTGAAGTGATGGCATTTTGTCTACCCAAGAAACCATTACGTGTAATATAATCGTGCTTTCCTTTTGCAAATTTTTACTCCTCTTGCTTAGTGATTTTTGTATTGAAGCAGTTCCAGACAGAAAGTAGCTGTTGTGAGATGTGTTTGATGGCTTCGTGGGGTAATAATAAATTAGAATATGAATGGTGCCAATGAAAGATATGAAGTACTTTTTTTTTTTAATCCAAATGACAATATTTAGGCCATTGTTATGTTGACATACCAGTCTTGGATTGAATGCAAATATGTGATATGGATTGTGTAGAGAGTTAGAAACTATTCTTTTAATTTTCACTATGTATCCTTGCCTCTATTTTGCTCTCTTCCAGCCAATCAAATAAGAAAGCTTTTTCCTAAGACTCGTGTAAACTGTGCATGTACTCTTACCAAACTTGTGCTCAGTGACTCAGTAGTATACATTAATCTTCTGTTCACATCAGGCTCTTTTTATATTTTTTACATTTACTTTGTGAAATGGGAGTTGCCAGATTGTGTGGTAGTTTCTCAGTAATCACACAAAGAGGATACACCTTCTAAGTAAATTAGAGAGCTTATTATGAAGTAAATGCTGTAAGTTAAGCATCAATCACTTCCAAGTTCATGCAGGTGTGCTTTGTTTGCTATCTTATTTTAACATTATTTATATAACAGGAGTCAAGGTAACATACAGGATTATATAAATATTGTTTAACTTCGTAAACCTAAATTCTGTTAGTTCAAAATTACTGAATTACTGCCTGCACCTTTCATGCAAATATCATCTAGGCATCCCAAATTAGGATGAGGTGAATCACTCTTTTAAACTACGTTGTCCCCTCAGTTAGAAGTTGGGTGGGGTTTTGTGTTTGCAGGTTATTTTGGCTATGTTCCACATACTTGCTTACATGAGAAAGACCTAACAAGTCCAGGGTCTCAACATGCAAATGGCAGTTTCATCAAAAGAAGTGGTTTTTTTTTCGTACAAAGTAGCTTCTATCAAAATTCAGATAATCCATGGTTTGTAATCCGTATTTCTATTCATATTCTGCATGTTGGATATATTTGTGTATAATAAATACTGTCATTTTTATGAGTAGTGACAAATTAAAATCTCATACATCATCAGTCACTTCAGGGGGATTTTTTGCTTTGATTCGAATGATGCAATCTGAAAACATTCCTGTGATGACAAAATGAAAAAACAAATTTATAAAAAGATATGAAAGATTTGAAAAACGGGTTTTTCTTTGGCATATCTGTATTCCCATAAATTTCTTGCAAAGAAAGGGATTTACTCCCAAATGCATGTAACACTAACAGAATACAATAATTTTTCAGGTGATGGCTTGAAGTATGACTTATATTTTGTTTTGTTGTAGTATTGAAGAGCTCATGTGCCTGTCTCAAGTCTTTCCCTTTCTATAATATCCTAAGTTACCTTGAACATTTTGTAATAAATCTGCATCTGACCATTTTTTATAGTTTTTCTTGTTTTAAACACTTTTCTGAATGATGAGTGATTTACAGGAGAACGTTTCCCTGCTGTTAGACAGTGCTAGCACTTAAATTCAGTACCTTTAGAGTAAATACCTAATTGCATTGTTAGTTTACAGACTAGCATGTTCAGTCTAGTCTAAAATACTAGAAAGAGATAATTTTTTAATCAAATGGCCCTCTGAGATGGTAAAGGGATGTTTCATAATAATGTATGAATAATAATTAATAATAATTTATTAAATAATAATTTATGTACAGGTGTGTAGGTTTACATGGCAAGATGTTGGTAGGAGGGGAGCTGCAGGGAGGCTTCTGTAGGAAGAGACTTAGACAGCCCTGTGCTGGACAGATGCTGCCAGCTGGCTCCAGAAGACCTATCACAGCACACAGCTGAGCCCATCAGCCAAACTGGAGGCTTGGAAATTTGTTTATATATTTGGAAATATATTTAAGAAAGGGTAAAATGCTGTGTAGCAGTTAGAGAGGAGGGAGGAAGAAACGTCCTGTCAAGTAGAGAGAGGACTAGATCTGCTGGGTGGAGGGTTCACAGCCAGCCATCACAGCTTAACCCATCACAGCAGAAAAAATAAAGAATCTTTTTATCTAATTACGGGTTTGCTTCGCTACAGCAACACAATGCAATATTGGTGAAGTACTGTTCTGAACTGGAAACTTTATTCTGGTCTCTATCTTGGGAAAGTACAGAGAAGATATTATCACTTACTTGCCGGACCTGCTTTCAATTTAGCATTTTCATTAGGCTATTTGCTTACAGCAAACATCTCTTACAGAGCTGTTATGAAATGCTTTTTCCTCTATAATGTTTCTATCATACATAAGCATTGCCAGAAAAATAACTGTTCTTCAGACTGGGCAGAGAAAGATGATTATATTCTGTTATCCATGTTCTGCGTGATCTTACACATCAGCAACATTCTGTTGTGGTATGTTCAGTAAAGTCTTGCTTTCCAAGTCAAGAATTCAGCTTTGTTTTTTGTTTGTTTGTTTTTGTTTTGTTTTTGTTTGTTTGTTTGTTTTTAATAATCTTCCTCTTTGCATAATCCCAGAAACATTTTTGTGGGTAGCCTTAAACAATTTGGGCTTATGTCCATACCAAAGTTTCTGTTCACATGAGCTATATTTTATATCAAATGTTTGGATCTGGAGATCATGCCTTCATGCCTCTTTGTCCTCTTCTCATCAGTAATTCCCTCTAATTTTTGCATAGTAGAGTCATCTTCACTCTTTCTTTCCTGGTGTTTGGAAAAATGAAGCTCTTAAGTATTCTGTGCAAAACTGAAGTGTTTCAAGGAGAGAGCCTTGGAGTCCAGGGTTTCAGGTATTAAAACAGAGTTGATCAGTTGTAAGGGACCTACGACAAACATCTAGTTCAACTGTATTCTCACAGGAAATTATAGAATCACAGAACAGTTTGGGTTGGAAGGGACCTTAAAGATCATCCAGTTGCAACTCCTCTGCCGTGGGCAGGGACAACTTCCACTAGACCAGGTTGCTAAAAGCTTGCCATTCAACCTGGCCTTGAACACACACAGAGATGGAGAATCCACAATTTCTCTGGGCAACTTGTCCCAACTTGTCCCAGTATCTCACCACTGTCACAGTAAATAATTTCTTCTATATATCTTACCTGAATCTACCCTTCTTCAGCTTAAAGTCATTCCTCCTTGTCCTATCAGTACATGCCCTTGTAAGAAGTTCCTCTCCATCTTTCTTTAAGGCCCCCTTTAAGTACTGGAAGGCTGCTAGAAGGTCTCCCCAGAGCCTTGTCTTCTCCAGAATCAACTACCGCAGCCCTCCCAGCCTTTCCTCACAGGAGAGGTGTTCCAGCCCTCTGATCATCTGTGTGACCCTCATCAGGACTCACTCTGACTGGTCCCTGTTCAACTTCTGTTGGGGACCCCAGAGCTGGATGAAGATGTGAATGTGAGTCCATGAGACAGACTTAGATATGTCAGCCATCACTGAATTTAGTGCTCAGTGAGCTGTAGAGTAAAAAGAAGAATCCTCCTCTGGCATCCTTTAAAGAAAAGGGTCTGTTTTTGAAAGGCATGAAGCTTTCATGAAGCATGTTCATGAAGAGAGTTAGATCTATGAAGGAATTAGTCATGATCTACAGAAGAGAATTAAAATTTAGACATACTCTTTTTTTTTTTTAGATTTTCCTCTTGCCTGGTCCAGGCAGCCCCTTGTTCAGAATGCTTAATGTGTACCTCTCCCTTTGAACCCTTGCTGTATATTGCCTAAGTACTTTAATGGTTCTGTATGTCTGGCTGAGTGTTTAATTCAGCAATTTAGAAATATAGGAACAAGAGTTTTGTGGAGACACATACATCAAAACTCTGAGATATTCTGATACTCTCAGTAACAGTTCTGCTGAACATTAATCACCTAAAATTTGAAATTATCATCAGATTTTTTTTCCCCAAATGTTTTTTATTCAGCCTTCCCAAAATTTTAGTGTAGGTAGACCTAATAGATGCAATACATGACTGGATGGCATGGACTGTCAGTCTCACTACTGGCGTTTTATAGTGCACATGATTGACTTCTGAGAACTGACATTTTAAAAAGCAGCAACTGAAAAGGAGAAGCATGAAGGAATGCTCCAAAGTGTTCTTTATTTTTGGGGTTTTTTCCCCCTCCCTTTTAAAAAGCACCTTAATGAGTGATCGTATTCAAATTTTGAAAATGCATGAAAAATAAACACAAATACTGCAAAATATAATGGAATTGTGTGAAGGAAGATATTTCTCAGGTTGTCTAATTTACCCTTCCCTCCCTTTCGGTGTGGGAGGTAGCAGGTCTCAAAGTGTTCTTCAATGTGCACTGTTACATTTGCCATGTTGCTGTGAATACAATCCTCTGTATTGACAATATTGTCTTTTTGAGGATTCAAGTGTTCGTTGTAGAGTAATGTTGTTGGGAAATGTACGTGGCAGCTGGAAGACTTGGGTACGAGTCAGGTGTATTCTTGTATGTGACGTAGTTTTTCCCTCTCCCACAGCACAGAAGGCATTATTAACTACGTAACTGCTGACTTACATAACAGAAAAAAGTTAATGTTTACCATAAATTTGGCAAGTTTGCTACACTTTTGCAACTCTAACCAATTGTACCAGTAGGATGGTAATATTTGGTGGTAAGAAGGGAGAGACAAGATTCTTAGCAATTCTTACTTCATGCAAATGAGCTCATGTTTCCATAATTGTCCTGTGGAACCATCACCATAATCATAGCTCAGAATATTGTTTACCTCAGTTAATTGATATTAAGTCTTAAAATTATGAAATTCTGTCAGTTCAGTAGAGCTGTTTAACTACATGCTTTAAACCAAACCGTTCCATTGAGAGGTGCCAAAATTACAATAAGTTTAATCTATCAGTCAAATGACTAAACTGGCCATGTTGAAAAATAAAGGAATATACTGTATGAGCAGACATTCAGTATAATTTTTGGAATTTTATCAAAAATTCTTGTTTTGAAAGCTAAAAAATAACTCATAGCAAATGTTGACTAGTAGACCATATCAATATGCTGCTGCAAAAGGTGAAGAAAGAGTAAAGGGTTTCCTCTCTAATTTTGTTTGTGACAGTGAGTCTGATTTCCCATATGAAAATATTAAGTAAATGCAAATTTACTTCAGTTCCACCTTCAGTGTCAATAGGAATTTTGAGACAAGGAGATGGTAGAAAATAGTAGAGGAAATTTGGAATTAGAACAAGTATGTTCACTTTGTTTCTTGTTCAAACTCTAACATCTCCTTGATATGTGAACTTCATTGAGAGAGCACAGGTTTAGGTACTCAAGCTTTGTCTAGAATATTTCCTAGCAGTGAGCTGTATTTTCAGAAAAAATCTTCTTCAGAAGGCAGAGGAAAAAACTGCACATTTTGCCAGTACTTTTCTTTCCAGTATTTCCTACAGAGAAAATAAAAGATTTGAAAAATCCTACTTTCCTTGGGTAAAATTACCAGAGTGAAAGGTATGTGGAGTGTGAGTCCCTCATTGCTTTTTCTATGTCATCTCTTCTTGGCTGAGTCCATTTCCCTCTAGTAAATCCCATAGATGCTTGAGAAAGAGGAACTGTTCTAATTTTATTTGAAATTCTTGTGTATTGAGGTAGAAGCTGCCGTGCTGAGGCTTTTTGCACACATACCTTTTATAGATGCTGTTTTAGTAGGAAAGCTTACTAATTGAACTTATTACTTACTACATCCCTCCCTAATCTTCAGATAATTGTATGTCACGTATTTATCCCCATTTGTACTTAATTGGAAGAGAAGGAAATGTTTTTCAGCTTCAAAAGGAAGAAGTACTAGGAGTGGAAAATGGATGCTAATCTTAAAATTTCTATGCCAAACCACTTAAGGAAGGGCGTGTGAGAATCTTATACTCCAGATAGCATCAGCAGATACCTTACACTATTGTATTTGTTTGAATGAAAAGTAATGCCAATAACCCAAGATAACTGCTCAAGATCACAGTGATGAAATTAGTGGTAGAGCTGAGATTAGTCCAATTAGAAAATTAATACCTTAGGGTAAAATGATAGGATAATTAATTACGTGATATAACCTGATTTCAGAAGGGACCTAGAAGCAATCAAAAGTATGTAGGATTTTGTAACATTACCTTAAATAAAGCTTGACTGTTGAATACATTTAAATGGACATTCTGTTTATTAAAGTTCTTTCCTTAAAACTAGTTAGTAGTGACCCCATTAGAAGGTTTGGGAGAGCAATAAATTCATTATAGGGATGCTTTTTGCCACTTGTTTCTAATTCTTTAACAACATAAAACCCATAAATTAATAATTTCAGTAATTTTATACTGGTTTTATGTCTGTCTAAATACTCTCTCCTTCTGTGGTGATAATTTTAGGTTAATGTGTTGACAGCATGGATATCAAAATGAAATTCATCCCTATTACTTCTATTTCATTACTTTAACACACTCTTTCATGCACTGTTCACCCTTCTGCTGCTTATCTCTGTGCTTTCGTAAGTTTTCACCTTTATAAAGGGCTTACTGGAGTCTCAGTGAAGGAAGTGCTGTGATTCTGTATCATCATACATTTCTTAATTCATAATCTGGCTAGATTTTGCCAGACCTGTTTTAGAATGGCTGCCAACGGAGTTCAGACAACCCGTCTCTATGCTTGAGACAAAAGAAGTGATGTGTGTATCGTGCAGTTGTGTGGTCATGTGTAAGGCTTTGTGTGCTCTGCTGGCGAAATACTGGTGGGTGGAAGAGCAGTAGAACAAAATCCCGTGGCTATTTCTGCAGAGCAACATCACTGATAGAACATTACTTACTGGTTGGATAGCCTGTGATCAGCAAGTCAGGAGTACAAACGGATAAGGAAAAAAATTCAATCACCAGGTGTAATTGCACTTTCTGAGGTATTTGTACAGTGGTCATCCTGGGATTGCTGTGACAAGACTGCAATGAGATTTCCTCTTGATATTAACAGCTAGAAATAGACCCCCTCATTCTTGAAAAATTATTTATTCTTCCTAAATAAGCCCAGCCATGTGTCTGCTAAATTTTATCATAAATTTATATAATTTTTCTTATAGGCCATTTTCTTCTGCAGTGTGATTCAGAATGAAGATAATCTTCCACGCAGATTGTCTTTTTAACAAAAAGTATACTGCAAAGTAAATTTACACTGCAACTAAATGGATGTTAAAAGTTAGCTATGCTGATGGAATGATTAGAAATAGTCTCATAAAAATTTGAGTGTAGGGAGACAACACATTGACATAGCTATGACTCAAAATACATTTTTTCTCTCTCCTTTTGCATCTGTTGCCATAACAAACACACCTGCCATGCAACCAACTTTAATTTTTTAAGCTTTGAATTTCAGCAATGATTGTTGTAGCACTGGTTTTGGGGTTCCTAGGTCAGGCATAAAGTGAAAGATATGGGAAGTTGTATTTCTATTTATGGACTTGGGGAACTTAAAAAATACCACATCTCTGCTAATACCCAACTGTGGAACCTAAATATGAAAATAGTCCTTCTTGTCAATTGTTCTGGTGATGCTGCTTGCACAGTGATAGCATGGAGAATTATAAAGTGGTATCATTGGCAATAAAGGCACATGAAAAACTGATACTGGAAAGAGGAGATGACTAGAAGCAAGGAGTGGCATGAAGTTCCACAGACAGTTTGACTCAGATATAGATAACTGATGTAAACTTAAGGCAAAGATGCTAATGCTAAAGCAGAATTCGCTTTGTTGCAATATGATTGATTACTTCAGGCTGTCTAACAATTTATAATAAATTAATGCGTACATGTGGATGTTATCTGTACATTAACAGTAGGATTTTTTGGGATTAAAATGCATAATCCAAAAAGCTGTAAGGTAGCTGAGCAAGAAACAAAACAGGCTATGATGTCTACCTCAAAGACTGATTATTTCTGACAGGCATATAAAGCAGCTGGTAGACAGGATCATTACCCTTCTGGCAATAAGGAAACAGAGACAGTGCAGTTTAGGAGACTTTCTAACGCTAGCAAAAGTGCATGTACCTAAGAATTTTGAAGATAAGGATCTGTATTTGCTTCTGTTCAGATCATCACAGCCATGTAAGCTTGAGTTTGAATTCTGTAAGAGTGGTCTCAGTGCTTAAAGGTATGTTAATTGCCTCATTCTCCAGTTTGGGATGTCACAGCAAGCCACATACACGTCAGAGGAAGAGACAATGAGAAGTTGCTGGTCACCCTGAGAAACAAAGACTGGAGAAAGAAAATAGTCCTGTTTTAATGTCATAGCTCCAGAAGTAATCATGCTCCCTCTGCAGCCAGGACAAAGATGGGGCAGAGAAAATCAGTCACTAAAATTTAGAGGTGCTTGGTCAAGAGTAGCTCTTCATCTGCACAGAAAAAAAGTGCCAGCATATTGAACTGAGGGATGGTGCAACTTTAGGTGAAGGATGATTACCTTTCCAAGTCCCAACAAATGAATAAGACTGGTTCCAGACCTAGAAGTTTTGTGGCAAAGAAAGCTGAATGGAAAATATGCAAGTTTCCAACTTACACCTGTGAACATACACATCCAATTTAATCTAAAAAGGGGTCAGATTTGCTGTGTACATGGAGTTGCTGTTACAGTTTGCAAAGACTGTATAGGAATTAAATCATGAAGACTTGTTTTTTTCTGAGGCAGTGGTAGTTCCAGCCAGGAGACTAGCTAGAAAAACATAGGGGGAAAAGAAAATCTCAAAACCTTTGGGAATCTTTTAAGTATTTTTAGAAAATATTTCTGAACTAAGAGTTTGGATGGCAGAAACGACAGAAAATTCCAGTTGGGAGATGTCGCTGAAGTGTCACAAGAAGTTAGATCTGCTAAAGTAGCCATCAGGGAAAAGTCTCTGAAGACATCATTTCTTCTTTTTTGTTTCTAAGTGATTTTTTCTAAGTGGTTATTACTGGGTTTATTTTTATTTTCCAAGAAGGAAAATGAAATTATATTTTTCTAGTAGGCTCATCGAGGAGAACAGGGCTAGTACTTAATTTCTGTCAGGATTGTTGAGTGAATGGTGCCCTACATAAGGGTGAGAGAAATGCGAATCTGTATTCTCAAGCAGGAGCAGAAAGTCTAAAACCTTTTGACATGTATTGAAGGAAAACAGGAAGATGTTCAAGGCTAGGCTATAGTTGAGATAAAATTATTAAATAAAAGAAAACAGCAGCTACAGAACATACTTTTATGATAAAAGTGTGTTTCTTGTTGACTGGAGCAGTCCAAAGGGCTAAGTAAAATGTTTCCTTGGTGTTTTGAAAAATATAAAAGCTCTACTTGTAATATGAGTAGTGAAATTAAGGAACACTCAATGATTAAGAGGATTAGAGATTTCTAGAAACTTCATTGAAAATCTTTTGATGAGGGAAAATATAGAGCCTGGCCTGGAAGCTTTAGGAAGTAAACCTTGTTAGTGCTATAAGGCAGATGTGTTAAAAGATCTGTTGAAGTAAGTGTGCTTTACCTCAAGGAGCCTGTATTTTGCCTGCTCAATAGAGTTGCAGAAACACCTTCTCAAAGGAACTTTTCAGCACAAAATAAGGTGCACGCAGAAATCTTGTATTTCTGAAACAGCATTCTGACCTGGTTCCTGGTTCTGTTTTCTGCTTTCTTCTTCTCCCAAGGACCCTCTTCATCTTTTTTCTGCCCAAAGCAAAGCTGACCCTATAGCTTTTGTTGGATCTGATGTGGGACAGCAGACTGTAAATTTAACATTCATGAAGAAGGTAAGCAAGAATGAGCAAGAATGTTTAGGGGGATTACGGACAGTAATGTTTTCCTGTTTTTCCATTTTTTCTTCCCTAAAGATTAATATGATGTGAGAGTGTCTACAATCTTTTTGATGGACTCTGGTGCACCTTGACAATATTTGAAAGAGGACCTCTTTTGCTGTGAATTCCTTGAACTTAACTTGTTACCCCATCTCAATTATGTCTTGGGCACAATATGCAATATGGCCTGTAAATTGGTTTAGATGTTCCCCAGAGCTTTACAAATTAAAGAAATCAAACAACTGCCAGCAAAATAATTTTACAATCCATGATGTACCATTTTTATTTGGAAGAGTTACTTAACTACAAGGAACTACACAAGCATGATTTAATTTTTACATAAATCATTCTATGTGATGGTGAAAAATGAAAAATTCTTTGGTTTTGAAGCCACTGTTTGAGGGTCTCACCCTAAAATTCTGTCAAGGAATTTCTTTGTTCAGCCACTTCAAAATTCATTATTTGCTATAGGAGTTACTGAAGGTTAAACTTGGCGTGAGCATTTGAAGGATTTAAAAGCACAGCATCCTGTAGATGAAATAGAGCAATAAAGAACTGCATGATTACTGAATCAATATTATACCATTTCCTGTATGCTGAATTCCTTCATTTATGGTGAAAAATGCATCTGTTTACTTCTTATCTTCAGTAAATATCACACCTGTTTTTTTACCTCTCCTCTTTCCTCCTCCCTCTGTATCTCCTCCCCTGTGAGAGAAGCAATTGCACCAGTGGATAATATATAAAGAAGAGTTTTCAGTGGAGTTGTCCATTCACCCACCTTAGCCACCATGGGGCTAAGAGTGGCCAGCCTTTTCATACTCTGGCTGGCTCTTTCCAGGGCTGATGAAATTAAGAAAGGTAAGCTCTAGAAGTGAAATGGCAGCAGACTGCCTCCTGGAAAAGAGGGAGAAAATTAAAATACCACTGCAGAGATAGAAGGAGGCAGTGCATTTAAATAATGCACTTCAATAATGCAATTTTAGGATACCTTAAATTTCCTAAGGTTTCAAATACTGAAGCAGCATGGCTCAGCTGACGTAGGTAGATACTGCTTTCTTTGGAGAGATTGCTGCCTATATCTACTGCATTGATGTCTAGTTTGATGTGCTTGGAAAATACTTTCCATGTTACTTTTCTTTTGATGTGTTGAGTCTTTTGTTAGGTTCGGCAACTACTTTGCAGAAAGCAACTGTAGGGGTTTGAGAGGTTCACTGTTACAGCAATGAGGGAGGTGGATGATTATGCCTTCTATTACTTGGAACAACATAAATTCTTTCTTCAAAAGGGAATGTAGTAACATTGGACAAAGCTAATTTTGCCATTTAGGACTTTTATAATCCTGCTGTAAAAGCTCTAACTTTACTCTATTTGTTATCAACTTTGAAACATTAAAGTGGAACACTTACACTGAAAGCCAAAAATTGTTTTTTGGAGGAATAAGTGATGACTTTTGTCCAGTGGTCAGGTTTGGGGTATTGAGCTTGGTCTACTGTGTCTTGAAATCAGCAACGAGAGGAAAGCATTACCTTGCATTGGTATCCCAGCCGTGAGCTCTGGAAGAGTCTCTGTGCAGCCTTCCATCTGGGGAGAGAAGGATACCAGCTTGTCTGGGTGTATCTGGCCTGACTGATACCATCAAAGTACACTAACCTAGAGGTTGCCTTAGCAGTTTTGCTTTCTCATATTAAACAGTGCAAGAAAATCTTGCGAAGATGAGAGACATGTCAAGTTTCCCATAGATGCTCAGCTTTTATGATTCACCCCTAATCTACAGTACCTGGAGATTTTTTAGATATTGTTTTAATATGTATTATTTGTCAGTATAGATCGCTGGGAAGGAAATAAATCATCTTCAGTTTTGGCTATTGCAAAAGCTTCATTCTTCTTCCTATCATGCTTATTTTCTGACATATCTTCTGAAGAATTTCAGTTCCATAGTAATAGAAATCACTACTGCTTTTAGGAAAAGAAATAATTCCCTAAATCTCCTGTTGTTCACAGGTCCTTTCATAATATTTAAACTATTTGCCTTCCAGAGTAGGTGGTACTTTCTGGGTTTCCTAACTGTTTTTTTTTTCTAGTACATGTTGATCAGATACTTGATCAGGCTTGAAATCTTTGAAATCACTGTGCACATAATTGCAAATGATTTCTACTGTAAAATGTACATGTTCTTACATTAGTTCATTTATTGCACTTTTTTCATGTCTGTTTCTTTTCATCACTTAACAGGACGGACAAGAAGCCATGGCCACTATGTCTGCAGCACTTGGGGAAACAACCATTTCAAAACCTTTGATGGAGACATCTACCAATTCCCTGGCATTTGCGAGTATAATTTTGTTTCTGACTGCCGAGATTCTTACATGGAGTTCTCTGTCCACATCCAACGTGCTCTGAACAGCAATAACCACCCTGAAATCCAGTATATTCTGATAAAAATCAAGGATATCACGGTGTACCTCAAACCAAAACTGGCTGTGGTGGATGGGCGAATGTAAGTTCCTTTAATATGATAGTATTTCAGAAAAATGTGCTGGGAAGATAAAAGCAGGATTGATTCCTTACAGAGTTGTCTGTATACCATTATGGTAACTTCTACAAAACATTTCCACAATCAAAAAAAAGAAAAAATCCAGCATAAAAACTGTTTTGGGGAGGGGCTTTAGTATTAATCATCATTCCTGCACTTGCACTAGGGGTTATTTAAATGAAAGTCAGGAAGAGGTGTTTGAGTGAATTGTTCTTCCAGTTGTGCAGGAAACAATGCAGGTCATGAGCCAGATCTTTCACTGGCATAAAATAACGTAGCTTCATTTGTTTTATGGCATCACCCTGAGTTTACCTTAGCAGATGCTCTAGCAAATCCCAAAAAAGGAGATGCATATCTCTGGGGTCTTTTCCTCTTATTTTGTGACAGTAGAGTGGTGGTTTTTTTCTGATCTTCATAAATAATTCTTTAAGATCCAATGGCCATTCCTCAAGGGATTTTAACAGATTTAACACAGGTCAAAATTTACAATAATTTATATGTGGCAATATGTACTTTTTCACAGTAAGCAATAGTGTTTTTCTCCTTCTGTAACATGGCCACACAAGAGACTAGTCTGACACCATTACTGATGCCAAGTACTGTCTTAACGTAGCCTTTCCTGTCATTAGCCTAACCTTTCAGTGTGTGTACATATACTCACTGAAACAAGAGAAGCAACTCATAAGTTAGGAAATAGGTCTGAAGATTCTGAAGAAACTGGCTGTTAGTATATTTTAGCATAATTAAAAAAAAAAATCTTTTTTATTGTCATTGTAGGACTTGGTTTAGCCCAGATTTCAACTTTTGCTCTAAAGTTTGGAAGCCTCTACAATGAAAATAGGTTCAAAGGTTGAAAATAACATCCAGTTTTCCAAAGATCATAACAGAATGCATAAAAAATTGACAGAAATATTTAAAAAATGCATTGTTTCCCCAACTTGAAAAAGCTTTTTATTGGGTATTCAGGTCTTGAACTCAATAAAAAGCAAGCTTAGAAATCCTTTAAGACTTGTTTCTTTTAAACCTCTTTTTGTCTTAGATAGTGTTCATAAAACAATAGATCACTTCTGAACAGATTTTTACTTCATGGGGAATTTATTTTTTTGTAAAACTGAATTTTCCATATTGATCTTTACATGATAAATGATCCATTTTCATGTAAAATAGCATTTCACAGTACTAAAATGAAAAGTGTAAAGTAGAAAAATGTATGAATTTGCCTTATGGTACCTGATCCACTGATTGAGTGAATGTCCTAGTATTAGAAAAAAAGATAAATATTCCATGTGGTGGTAGCTGAAAGGTGAAAAGATGCCCAGTGTTTTATAATCCTTCTTGAAAAACATCATCTCTCAAGAATTCATTGCCCAGAGGATGAAAATGCATTCAAAAGTAGAAATAATTGTTTCTGTGTTTGAACCTGGTATTTAGATGTGTAAGTCATTTGACCATGTTAAAAATGCGTGAGGTAAATAGTTGGAAAAATCCCAGTGACAGGAATTCAGGAGGCAAAGCTCTCCCAGGCAAGAGACTAGTTAAGAGGAGATGTGCATACACATGCATGAATCCTGGTGGATAGCAATTATATTGACAAATCCATAGAAAATGAACCAGTTATTTTGACTGGATTTCACTTTACTTTTGTTTGAAAAGACTGTAGTTCTGTAGATTTTATGTGATGAGGCTGCTTGTCATTATCCCTTTATTGCTGAATGAAATTCAGCAGTTCAGTTTGATTTGTAAGACAGCCATACAAAAACAGGAGAGAGATCTGGTGAATTGATTCTTTATCACACAAACATATCTATGCTCAACCCTCTGCCGAGTATGTTCTGTCACCATTAACGAGCTCAGTCTTGTCAACCAAAAACTAAGTAACTAACTACTGAAATAATTACTGAATTCCTCTTAAAATGCTCCTTTGTTTTCAAAATTTTGTTGTCAATGCCTGTATCTGCCTGTGCTTTTTGAATTATCTTGAGGAGGAAGATCCTTCCAAAGGAACAATCATTCTCTCTGAAATGGTTATCAGATCTTTTGGTAAAGAAAAGCTTTCATTTATGTTGTAGCTTTTTTCATTGAAGTAGATTTTTAGTGAGTGTTTGAATATATCCTCTGCTAATACCACAGCGATGATGGATTTTCCTTTCATTAAGTTGAAGACATCTGACGTTTTGGGTTTTTTTTAATGAAAGAACCTGTACCCTTGGGTAAGCTTTGCCTCTGAAATAGCTTTGCCTTTTAAAGGCAATGAGTTATTGTCCCAAGTGTTGGAGACAGATATTTTATGCCTCATTAAAACAAGGCATCCTGTGCAGCCAGGATGAGGTAGTCAGAGACTAGTTTCTCATTGCTTAGGGTATTTGCCTTATTATAGACTTTCATGTCAGGCCTTATGTTTCTGAACTAATGTAAAATCTCTAATTTTCTTCCTAGTGTGAAGACACCTTACTACAGCTCTGGTGTGCTCATTGAGAGCAATGACATTTACACCAAGATTTATGCCAAATTAGGCATGGTTCTGATGTGGAATCAGCAGGATGCACTGATGGTATGTTTAATCAAAGTATTTTTTATTGATATTTCCTGGGATATTTCTCCATCCCAGCAGCGAAACAAAAAACAAGGAAAAAAAAAAAGAGAATTCTTTTATGTTTTTCCTCTTTCTTTCCAATACTTAGGTGGAGCTGGACAACAAATTTAATAACCATACCTGTGGCCTCTGTGGGGATTACAATGGAATTCCAATCTACAATGAGTTTATCAAGGGAGGTGAGTCATTCTACTGTTGTACTGACAGTTGTCACAGAAGATAGGCTGACAAGCCTTGTACATAGAAGCCTCACAGGAGAGGAAATCTCACTGGAGAGATTCCTGTGATTGCCCCAAAATAAGCATCATGTTCCAGTGCTGCGTTCCTGGTCTAAGGTTATTTTATTCCAGGTGAATCTTACTGTTCTTTTCTCGACTAGCTTTCTTTTCTTTCTTCCCCTTTAAATTTTTCAGCATGGTTAAACATAATTCAGAGCAGATACCTGGGTCTGATGGGTGTATTTGACACCATAGTAATTCTTTTCCTTGATCAGAAGAATCCCATGAATCAGACTATCCTTGTGGTCAATTTTTGGGGCTCAGCAAGTTCTCCAAATTTTTTTCTCATAGATGCAAGCTACAATTCAATTACATATGGGAATTTGCAGAAGATCAGCAAACCCGGTGCCAGATGTGAAGATCCAGATGAAACTCAGGCTCTTCCAAGCTGTAATGAGCATGTGAGTATTCCTAATGATGAACTTCACTTGCGTGGACACATCCTTGTGCTACAGAGAGTTAGTTGCAAGGAGCTTGGAAGACTGTCCATTCCAGGCAAACGGTTATTTTTCCTTTCTTGAATAACTGTTCAGAAGACAACAGCTTTCATGTAAGATAGGAAGTGACCAGAAGCTCAGATGTTTGCAAATCTCTCAAACATGATTACTCTTTCTCCTTAGCGTGACGAGTGTGAGAGTCTGCTCACTTCCTCTGCATTTGCTGATTGCCGGTTCCGTCTGAATTTGGAAACGTACATCCAAGCCTGCATGCAGGACAAATGTGCCTGTAATGGAAACGAGGACTCCTTCTGCCTCTGCAGCACCATCTCTGAGTATTCTCGCCAGTGTTCACACGCAGGTGGCCGGCCCGGTGAATGGAGGACACAGCAATTTTGCCGTAAGCAACGACACAAATTTTAGAAAGACCCAAATATTTCATGCATGTAGCACCATGAAATGTTTAAATTCGTTACTTCTTTACAAAACTATTGGTGTACGTTATAAATTCCATTCCAGGAGTACAATAAAATTACATAATGTGCTCTCCCTGGTTTTTTCATTCTATCACCCTTGTTATTAAGAAATCTTTTTCAGCAAGTAGAAATTCAGTTCCCATTATAAGACTGAAAGGGCTGATGTTGCTGAGATACTTTGATCTATTTGAAACCAAAAGAAATAAATATATGAAACAGAGAAAGCAGTTCAGAAATAGATGAACATGCTTTGCCAGGTGGAGTCTGGCTTGAGACATCACTGCCTTGAGAGGAATAGGGTATATGATCTGAGGAATTATGGATTTTCCACTCAAATAACTACTGGTGTCTTTCTTATTCTTTCAGCCAAGACCTGTCCTGAAACCATGGTCTATAGAGAAAGCAGCTCACCCTGCGTGGATACTTGCTCACACTTGGACATCAGCAGCCTTTGTGAGGAACACTACATGGATGGTTGTTTCTGCCCTGAAGGCAAGTGTTATGTGTGGAACAAAACCAAGAGCTCTGGCAAAGAAGATCATAGCTAAAATATTAAATATAGTGAAATTATATCTTAGAAATGAATACTGCTCTCCTTATTTTCCCCTCTGGGGGAAGATAACTGTAAGATTATTTTTTTTTTTAAGATGGTCATAATTGATTAATTAATCAAGTATTTTACAGTTCGAACATATTAACACAATGTCATGTAATAAATCTGCTTTTTAATTCTCAAGAAGTGAACTTTTGATAATACATAGAAAATCAGCCTTTTTAAGTTGAATAGTTCTGAGACAATGGACATGATTTACCAGAGTGTCAATGAAGAACTGAGATTGAAATTCTCAGATTTACTGTCAGCCTTGGGAAAGATTACAATGATAGTCTTCAGAATACGCCAGAAGGACTGAAAATCTAAACATATAACATTCTGAGATTGTTCTTGTATACTTACAGTGTCGTGGTCTTACCAGCCCCCCTGGGCTGAAATGGTCACTTTTAAGGTTTTTTATCTGTGTATAGTTCTATAAATGAATAGATTTGGATTTTCAAAGCTGGATAGAAGTGTTTTCCATGTGTCTTACATTACAAAAAGTAGAAACAGTATTCTTCACAGTTTGGATAAACTCAGTGTGTGGCAAGTTGAGAGTTTCTCTTCTGTGGAAATTGCTCATTTCAAAAAGAGCTGGCATAGTTAATGTTGTGTTTTATAGGAACTGTGTATGATGATATTACTGGACAAGGCTGCATACCTGTTAGCCAGTGCCACTGCAAACTCCGTGGAAAGCAGTATGCACCTGGACAAAGCATTTCCAATGAATGCGAAGAATGGTAAGGATCCTGGTTGTTTATGCGCTTTTCTTGGAATGATTGTAAGTGGACCTATGTTCTTCAAATTTCCACTTGATCATAGAAGATGTCCTGAAAACATTCTGAACTTAATGTTTATGTTGCATGTCTATACAACCAAATTTATGAAAAGTTTTCTTGAATCTCTGGCATATGCCAGGGCAAATCTTAAGGAAATGGTCAAAGATACAGTTTTTAAACCACCTGGGGATATCTTGCTGTTTACTAGGTATTCTGATGCTTTCAGTGCTCTCAGGTCCTGTGATACCTACAAGCATTTTTTTTATTATTTGTCTGTTTATAGCACGTGTAATTCAGGCAGATGGACGTGCAAAGATTTACCATGTCCAGGCACATGTTCAGTGGAAGGAGGTTCCCATATTACCACCTTTGATGGGAAGAAATACACTTTCCATGGAGACTGTTACTATGTATTGTCCAAGGTACTGTGTACTGTAGTGCTGTTCTCTTGTGGAGTATATACAAGTGTCTACAAGATATGTAGCAGCTGTGAGTTATTGCTTTATTTCATGGGGGTAAAGGAAGCAGAAATGCTCAAAGTTGTACCAGAAAGTTCAGGGTTTGCTGTAATAGTCCTAGGAGGAAGCTGGGGACTTATAGCAATGGGTGATTAACACAGTCAGATAGAAGACTACCTATGTTGTCATTATCCAGCAGAGTCCTTTGTGTATAAGACATCAAAAAGTCATTCTGGCTGCATGGACAGGTGAACTGCAAAAATTGGCAGATCTCAGAATCAGAAATTCTCAGTCAGTTCTGTAATAGCTATTTCTCTGTCTGAGTGTCGAAGTCAGCTAGGGAAATGAGGTAGGCAGCTGTGTCAGTCATCTGTCCCTAAAATATCTAGTGCCTGTTCTTCTAGAGAATGGCAAAAATCTTGTTGAGCTAGAAACCATACCTCTGATATTGCTTGAAAGAATAGGTGCAAGAGCGAGTGCTGACATGGTGGTCTTAATAGCTAAGGTCTGTAGCAAGGTTATTGTGACAGATAAACGTAGTTTTTGTTTGGAAGTCATCTCATGGGATTTTTGACTGGACTAATGGACATTTATTTCCTTGTGATTGTAGGGTACTGCAAATGACAGCTATGCTCTCCTGGCAGAGCTGGCTCCCTGTGGCTCCACAGACAGGCAGACCTGCTTGAAGACTGTTGTGCTGTTAGTGGATCACAAAAAAAATGTAAGTTTTGTTCTGTGGGTTCTGCTAGATATGTTGAAAATTGGCATATTTCCCTCATTGTGGAGGAATAGTTAATTCTTCTAGAGTTGTTATTGTGGATATATAAGGCTCCTCAGACAGGCCAAAGAAGATCTCAGGTTTCTGCCTCGAGAATCTTTGGATTCTCAAAACAGCTGACATTTTGCCCTCTTCACTCCTCTGCTCTATGCTTAATGATTATTCTCACAGTAGTCCAGGTGTCTGGAAGCAAGAATCCCATTCTTCCCCTCACAGTATTTTACTTCATTCAGATATAATTTTATAGATATTTTTCAGAAGAAATCCTATCTTTGAATGTTGATACAATCCAACCTTCTCAAATATTCGGTTTAGTATTCTATTTGGTTGTGGGAATATATAAATTATATTTATATGTAATTTTTCACACATGTACATGTAATTTTCTCATTTATTTCTTCCATGTCTTTGCCAGCATAACTAGAGCAAAAGAAAACCGAATCAGAAACCAATCATTTTATGTTTCTGTGTGAACAGACTAGCATTTTATGAGGAAGTTTAATAAGCTACTTTCTGACCATGCTGGAATCATACTAAACCATTTCACTGAAGCTGTGGCACATGATTTTATAAGGAATAGGGACTTGCTACAGATCCTGAAGACCTAATATTTTCTTTTACTTGTTGAAACCAAAGTGCCCAATATAAATGAGTTTTGTATTTCATTACTGTTGTAGGCCAATGTAAGTGAAACACTGAATAGCAAGACAAAACCATACTTGTATGCAAGTAGTCTGCTGCCATTTAAGTTTTCAGATAGTTTCTTCCTTTCAAAAATTTAAAGTTCGAGTCACAACCTAAATGTGCAAAAGGCCTTTCTTGTTAATTTCCCTTTTATTACTTCCTTTTCCTCCCAGTGCTTGGAACCTCATTGATTCTGTTTGCCATTATACAGGTGGTGGTTTTCAGATCTGATGGCAGTGTGCTACTGAATGAGATGACAGTGAATGTGCCTCATGTGTCAGGTAAGTGACACAGCCTTGTATGTCCAGTGTCACACACCTGACTTCTCATGTAGGGATGTTTTTTTTCCCAGGCAAAAGTGGAAGAGAGGCATAGGATATTTATTCAGATTTAGTAACATGTTGGGGATGAATGTGATTTAATAGTCAACTGAGGATTTCATGGGATTGCTGACTCTGTGTAGAGTGGATGATTGAAAAAAAATGTCCTTTCACTTTTTTCATACCTCTTGAATATACTTTGGCATGTAGCTCGGGAAAGAGGAACTGCCATGACAGAAATTTAAGGCAGAAAATTTGCCTTGCTTGTAAAGAGGGATATTTAGCACTTTCCAAATTTGGCTACGTAGTGTAAGCATGCCCTTTTGGTTCTGATCCCAGAGATGAGTTACTACAGGTAATCAGCTTTTTAAGTTAGTGAGGACCATCATATCTAGTTGGCCAGTGATTTTTAAAGGAAAAAAAAATTATTAATTTGATCCTGGTCTCAGAATTTTCATGACAGGTGATACCTTAGAATCTAATAAAAAGTATTTCTTCTGGCAGCTTTTGTGTGTATTTACTGCACAGTTCATGTTTTGTTTTTCAGCCAGCTTCTCAGTATTCAAACCATCTTCCAACTACCTTGTTGTACAAACGTCTTTTGGGCTTCAGATGCAGATCCAGCTGCTTCAAGTCATGCAACTGTTTGTGACTGTGGATCAGTCAGTTCAAGGAAAAATTCAAGGCAAGTGTCTATTCAAATAGGAAGCAAAGTCATGCTGTTCCATAGCTGAAGACTCATGTACTCTTTACATGAGAGATAACTCATGCTACTTGTTGATTCAAGAAGAGCAAACTAAAAGCAGAAACCAAATCATTGAAAGAAAATTGACTCAAGCAAACTAGAATGTGTTTTTATTTTTTCACATTGAAATGATCTATCACTCTGGTGCCAGTACATAGATATTTCTTAGAATATTCCTTACTTCTGTATTCAGTTTAATTTTTAATTATCCACCAAAACAGGCTTTTGGTGCATTTTGTGTTTTCAGTATCATCAGAAAGCATGAAATTACAGGTTGGGGTGGTAATCTCCTGAGGCAGAAATATCTTCTTGAAGACTATTTTTCTCAAGAGGTTGAAGATTTAAAATAGGGCTCCTAAAACTTCAGTATTTATCATTTGCATCAATATTGAGGGGGAATAATCAGCTGTATGAGCTTCTGTTTCTAGTGTTTGTGACCAGTTGTCCCTTTTCTTTGACCTTTTACTATGAGAATGAGTAATGATTATGTAAAATTTTTACCTTCTTTTCTAATAGGTCTTTGTGGAAACTTTAATGGAATGGAAGGTGATGATTTTAGAACAACCAGTGGGCTGGTAGAAGCTACAGGATCTACCTTTGCTAACACATGGAAAGCTCAGTCCACCTGTACAGACCAGGTAGAAAAGCTGGAAGACCCCTGCAGTCTCAGCATTGAAAGTGGTAAGTACATGAATAAGTCAGATGGTTGGCTTCTGCCAGAATGAGTGATGTTTGCTGGATATTAGTGCAACAGGCATGTAAGAGTTGTAGTGTGGCATTGAAAATTTCTTAGATTAATATCTGCAAGTGTGTTCACATACAAAGACTCATTTCCCATCAAACTGAAATGAAAGTTTAAGGGGTGATTGTAGAAGGGTGCTGAGCTGGAAGATTGGGAGGTGAGATCATTAATTTAAATTATCTGTAAGAGCAGCTTGTATTTCCTAGTATTGTTTATCCTTATGTTTAACTTAGCTTTATGGTACACCAATGGAAAGGGTTGTCACAATTCTATGTAAACAAGTTGCAGCAGTAGGATACAGTTTTTGATGTTATTATTACATGTTTCTGAATCAAAGAACAGAAATATGTGTGCAATGATTGCATGTTGTTTCTCCACTCCCCAAAATGCACACGGTTCTCTAATTTGTATTGTTGCACTGCATTTATGTGTCAGTATAGCTAGACATGGCACAAGGAAGATAAGGCAATGTAATGAATTTCTCCTCTTTTTGCAGCAAATTATGCTGAGCATTGGTGTTCTTTGCTGAAAAACCCAGAAGGTCCTTTTGCAAGATGTCACTTAGTCATTGATCCTTCAGAGTACTATAAGGTATTGTAATCTTGCACTCTTTTTAATACTGCATTATTTCAGATGGTTAACTGGAGACATTTATCATTGTTCAAACATTTGAGACATTATCCAGTAGCTTGCCTGTAAGTGCTGGTGAACTCTTTGCATTGATTGACTCAAGCAATGTAGCATGCATCCAAAATATCTCCTCTGATGAGATTCCTACGGGGTGCTGCTGAAGTTTGCTTTCTTATATTTTGTTTTTCGTGAACATTTTTATTGGATCGGATATTTGAGCTGAAAAGAAGATTCAAGAGATACAAATGTGCACTGACTACCCTTAAACCGTGACTGCTATGAAGTCTTGGAAAAAAAAGTTTCCTATGTTGGTTGGAATGTAACACCACTTTTGTGCCAGAATCTCCACGATTTTTTTCCCCTTGTGCTTGTCAGTGTTGAGCATAAGTGAGGCGTACCTGAGGAAAAAGAAGAAATACCTAAGTTATTTCTTATACTTGGAACTCAGTCTGAGCTCAAATGTTGTGAAGATCTTCAAAGATCTGATTAATATTTTGCCATTATGGTTCCTATTTTTTGTGGATCTCTGCATTTGTAATTTGTAGCTGAGAAAGAATGGTATCAATTTCCTTTGAAAAAGATGTTGTCAGGAGTCTCAATGTTTTTTAAAATTTCAAGAGGCTTGGCTTAGGTTAGAGCAAGCATCCAAATATTTTCATTGTGTATGAAATGAAGCAGCACTTTCAGTCTCTGGTCTTTGTCCATTCCTTCCATTGTTCTCTGGTCATGGGAATTAATAAACAACATCAGGAAAAGCACACAAGATATTTTGTAGCAACCCAGTTGCAATTGCCCATTGGTTTCCTGTGGGCTTACTGGCCCTTTTTTTTTTTCAGAAATGTAAATATGACACATGCCTCTGTGAAGATAATGAAGAATGCTTGTGTGCTGCCCTGTCCTCTTATTCAAGAGCCTGTGCTTTCAAAGGGATCCTACTGGGAGGCTGGAGAGACAGTGTCTGCAGTAAGTAGTGGAACTGTAATCCCTGTGGAATTAATTAGCCATGAGAAATAAGCAGGCTCTCTCTGAAATTGTTTGTTAGTGATCTCAATGTTAAGGGATTTGGAGGATCTTAGAAATGTCTAATGGACCTACAAGAGACAATGCTTATAATGTTTATTAATTCATGTTATATTCTTTAGCTATAATTTGTTCATGACACATTCAAAAGTAGAAAGCACTATTTTTCACTTTCATCTTCTTTTCCCAGTTTAAATAATAATGTCATTTCTTTGATTAATGGACTCCCAGCCAGCAGGGCTTTTACGTTGCCTTTATTTATCAGTGTCTTTGTTTACCATCATCTAGCTTTTCATCAACAGTGTGGTATTGTTGAGACTAGGAGTTTATTATATTGTGCTCTCTCTCTCTGATTATCAGGATGTGAAATAAATAGAGGTATGAAAGTAGAAACTATTAGTAATAGTTAAAAATAAGTCTTCAACTGGTAAAGTTATGTTAGTGTTACTTGTCGCTTCTGATATTTTTGTACTTTAATAAAATCTAAGGGAATGTTTTATCATTACATACTGCACAGCCATGGTAGCCAAAAAGGAAATGTCAAGGCTAAATTGTCCATCCTGCACCTCTTATTTATCAGTTTGCTTATTTTCCCTCCAGGCAGTGAAGTGTCTGCCTGCCCAGGAAATCAAGTCTTCCTTTACAACATTACAAGGTGCCAGCAAACCTGTCGTTCCCTTGCTGATGGTGAAAAGTATTGCTTGCAAGACTTTGCTCCTGTGGATGGCTGTAGCTGCCCACCTAATACATACTTGGATAAACAGGATAACTGTGTGCCCATCTCCAAGTGCCCATGTTATTACAAGGGATCATACCTGGAACCTGGGGAATATTTTACGAAAGACGGAGAACGCTGGTATGTTTTATTGTGGCTTCGTTTGTGGAGATAAAAGCCTTTAAACAAATTGCTTATTAGGTGTAAGGTGCTTAGCTTTTTTGGTACTTTAATGAACATTTGTAATATATTTCACAACATCTCCATGCTGAGCAAAGTATTATCCTTTTGCAATGTAATTTATCAATAATTGAGAATAGCAGCTTGCTTTGGAGGTGTGAGTACTGGCCTTCACAGATAAACGTTACTTTACATAGATAAACGGAAGCTGCACTGTTAGAAGGCTTTGCTAAGCAGAGGTGTAAAAAGAAGATAAAAGGCCAGCTATATGTTATGTTGCTGTTTCCTTTTCTGGCAGAGACAGATTACTTGTGTTTTCCATGGGAGAAGGGTCCCCTTGATATGTATTTAGTATAGTATAGGCTTTTGAAAGCAACTTTCACGATTCTGTTGTATTTAGCCATGAACTTTGGCAACTGTTTGCTGCCTGAGTCATTGGTGCAAACTGTTATTACATTCTCTTGCCCAGCAGAAGAAGCATACAGGCCAACAAATTTGCAGCATAGGAGTTGAATAGGCATGAAAATACACTGTGTATCCAAATGAAGTCTTTGATTTAAATTCTCATTTTTATCTGTTTCATTACTACCTGTTTACTGAGTCATCAAAAACTCCAATATTAAGGATTAATAAAATGGCTGTCACTCCTTAAAACATAACCTTCTGTGTAGTAGACCTAAAATCTTACTACATGTTTTCTCCAAATGAAAATTCATGACTGTGTTTCAACAGAATTGACCTTGAAATATCAGTAGAAATTATGCCGAATATCTTTGATAAATACTCTCAAATTCATATAAACCAATCCTTAGACTTAAATTGAAGACACTGAGCTTGTTGGTTTTTTTTTTAATTTCTGCTTCCTTCACTTTCCTAGTGTTTGCCGAAATGCAAAGGTCCAGTGTACCTCAGTGAAAATAAGAATGAAAAGTAAGTGACAGTCTATAAAGTAACATAACATAAAAACCGTAACCACCCTTCAAACCCAAACTACTTTCCTTTTGAATTCTCCACTTACTTGCTTTGTATGTTTTTTCTATGTAAAACATTACACATTTTCACTTTGTTCTCTCTTCACTGATCCTCTTTTTTTCAAAAATCGCATGTGCTGCAATTTCTGTCTCAGTAACTACCACCTTTCACACACATTTCTTTTGCCTTTTCCTGACTGATCTAAGCCAACAATATACCTTTCAGGTGCAGAAGAATGTTCTTCTAACAAGACATTCTTTGACTGCAATGCATTCTCGAAATGGACTTCACAAACACCTGTACAACTTAGCTGTCATACCCCTCAAACTGATCACGTATGTATTCAACTTTTCTTCATGCCAGTTTTTCTTTATTCTGTATTCTCTAAATGGCAGAGTGCTACACAGAAAATACAGCTGTAACAAACAGTTTATTTCTCTTTGGTTTAATCTTCCATTTTTTTCTCCCCAATGATTTTAATCTGTTGCCATTTTCATGGTGAGTCCCCTTATAGTTTTCCTCTCCTCTTTCTTTTTACTGTGTCTTCAGTAGAGTTGTAACTCTGAAGTGAAATAGGATTTGGGTTCTTAGACAACCAAAATAGAAAAGAAAAACATTACTAACCTATGAAGAAGAACCTTATAAAAATAATAAATATTAGGCTCTTTGGTTATAAATGCAGTTTTTAAAGTGTGCTTGTGAAGAAGTGCAGTTAAAATTAAATGCAGTACATTATCATAAGGTAACCATTTCTCCTTATATCCTTAGTTCCAGACAGAGTGTGTCTCAGGCTGTGTGTGTCCCGAAGGTCTATTTGATGATGGCAGAGGAGGCTGTGTTGAGGAGAAGGACTGCCCATGTGTTCATAACAACCAGTGGTATTCTTCTGGACAGAAGATAACAGTGGACTGCAACACCTGGTAAATTATAATTTTGAACTGTCTTCTAGAATATATTCTATTCAGTATATTAATAGTCATGTCTAGGCTTCTGTATTACAGTGGCGGCGAAAACTACCGTCCTTTATTTTTGGGAATACTTACTGCTGTCTGAAAAATACTGGGGTAGTAGCTACCTCTGTTTTCAGTAGGCATCTCTTGCTGGGAAAATGCACTCATTTTTAAAATATAAGTGCTATCTATAGATCCAAAGATTATAGCTGACCAGAGTTAAAAATCATGTTATAGGCTTAAAAGCAGGCAAAACTATTGAAATTGAGACTTGACTATTTTGCACACATATTATATTGTATTAGGCAGCTGCTTGGTTTGTCCTGCAGTTTTCCAAATGGTACAATCTTGGTGATATCTAAAAATTCAACTTCTCTTTTCTAGTACTTGCCAAAAAGGGCTTTGGAGCTGCACTGACAATGTGTGCTACGGGACCTGTATGATATATGGAAGTGGCCATTATATCACTTTTGATGGAAAATTCTATGACTTTGATGGGAATTGTGAATATGTGGCTATTCAGGTAATGCTCATCAGGAGGGCTGAAATGGCATTTGATTGCTTTGACGATCTACTTTCCTCTTTGGTTTTGTCATTCTTTATTGCCTGCCATCACTGTTCCTGAAGTGTTCACACATTCTGCCAGGATAAATTGTGTATTTCCAGTGCAGGCAAGCTGTGTGAATGTCACTTTTTCTTCTGATATAGTGGTCATAAATTATACGTAGCAGAACTATTTTATAGTGAGAGCTAACAGCTTTAACAATTGTGAAATAAATCCAAATTCTAAGTTTAGAAACCAAAGATACTTATATTTAAAGATACATTCATCAGTTTGTTTTATTGTCCTACTCTTTTTCCCAGGCCAATACACTGTTTATATGTATGCAGAGAAATCTGTGTATATGATTGTGAGTCTGTAAAAATATATGTACGTAGAATCTCACATTTGAAGTAGCACTATTTATACATTGCAAAGACTTAAATGATTGTAATTATTATGCCAATATGAAATATTCTACATAATTTTCTCATGCTTATTTTTTTCTTTTTCAATAGGATTTTTGTGGTGATAAAAATCCCAGTGGCTCATTCAGCATCATCACAGAGAATGTCCCTTGTGGAACTACAGGAGTCACCTGCTCAAAAGCTATCAAAATGTTTCTAGGGGTGAGTAATGATACTCAGTGAGTGTATATCAGTATTCAAGTATTACCAAAAAAGTAATGCTCCAAAGCCATATCCCTAAAAGCAGCTGTAACCAGTGTTAGAGCCTGTATCAAATGAATTTGTAAAGGTGTAGATTCTCAGGTGATTAAACCTCTCACAAACACAAGTGCTACACCACTCGTCATCTTGGAAAGTCATCCCAGACTTCGAGCTACAGGTGTCAGAATGAATTGTATTGTTGTGAGTGTCTAATATTTCCTCTCATCATAAAAGTTACTGTTACAATATTTCTCTCTTTATCTTTCAGAAAACTGAACTGAAATTGGAGAACAAAGAGTACAAAGAAATTCAGCGAGACGTGGGTGATGATGTGATTTATTGGAACAGGACAGTAGGCCTCTACCTCGTTATTGAGGCTAGCAATGGTGTGATGCTTATCTGGGATAAGAAGACTACTGTTTTCATCAAGCTGAGCCCTGATTACAAAGTTAGGACCTTTTTGTCTTTTTCTGAAGTAGTATTATGAATAGATAAGGAAACATGAATGTTCTTTTATTCTGACTCCGTGTTTAGTTCCTATATCCTCTTCACATTGATTAGCTTGCATTATTACTACCACAGCTTGCAGAGGTGCTGCTGGGGTTTCTTGGGGTTTTCTATCACAATGCATTGAGAGAATGCATAGGATATTATTCCAGTAAGACTAAACATCTAACGCTGAGTTTGTGAATGTTGATATCCAACCATCTATTTAGGGATGCAAACTGACAGGACAGGCACTTGGAAACCTACATGCAATCTCAACCCTGTGTTAAAACCAAACTCCCTATGCATTGTATGGAGATGGTTCTGGTTTCTGAAAATCAGCATGCTGAATTGGAGAGTATTGAGGCATTGTATAAACAGGGGTGTGCTGTGTCTTGAGGGGCTGGTGGACCTTAAATAGCACTACCAAAAATTCACTACTTTGTGAAGATTGTGAAGTGCTTTCTGTCAAGGAAAATGAGTCCCTGTAATTTCTTTTCCATGAATGAGGAAATAGTGCTTGTTACATTAGAAGCTTTTTAAAAATACAGTTTTGAGCTGAATTGAATTACCTCAGGTTTATATTGATAGCTGAGCTATGATAAATTGAGAAGAATGGAAAATAAATTAATTCTTCTCAGCTGAAAAAGGCTTGGACACTTTTTAGTGTTTTAAGTGGATATGGAGACAAAGATACGGAATACATACACTAGATATAATTGGTTTCAAGGAGGGAAGACATGGCAGCTGAATAGTTTGCTGAGTATACAGACAAATAAAAATTTATTTTCTGTACAAATGATTTGGGAATAAAGAAGAAAGTCATCATTTACACAGACAGTCAGCTGTCATTTTTAATGTCAATGTTTTGCTCTTACTTTACTGGAGCCTGATTCTCACTTTCATGGTATATCTAAAAACTGTGGATATGTCAATTTTCTTTTCAAGGGCAAAGTGTGTGGTCTGTGTGGCAACTTCGATGACAAGTCAAACAATGACTTTACAACAAGGAGTGGACTGCTGGAGCCCAATGCTCTGAAGTTTGGAAATTCCTGGAAACAGTCTCCCATGTGCCCAGATGTCACAGAAGAGATTAAGCCTTGTGATATGAAACCACATCGGAAGTCCTGGGCAGAGAAAGAATGCAGCATCATCCAGAGCGAAGTCTTCAAAATTTGTCACTCCAAGGTTTGTAGAAGGAAATAGATGCTGGGACAATGGGACAGCAGAGTGCATTTCTGTTACTGCAGTAGTATTCAATCCACTAGAAAGGATCTAATTTAGACAGGAAGCTGCTGGTCCTGAGCCTTCAAGTGGCCATAGCATACATAGCATTTGTTCTTAACTCACAGTAGAAAAGTCACAAATAATTGTCAATTTATTTAACTTTTTCTATGTTTCCATGTGGATCACTTCAGCAGCTAAAATCCAGTCTAAGTTTCTCCTCTTGCAGTCCCAAGCAAAAAAATGCTTTGCTGATTTGTCATTGGATAAACTCCAAATACTGACAAGCACAAAATTATCTGCTTCATATTTGCTGGGTAGAGCAGCCTTTCTGACATTGCTCACCACTTGGTTGGCAAAGCTTGCTGGAAGACAAAAATTCACTTGTGTCAATTCAACTTGGATTTGTGAGCACTAAAATGGAACTCTGTTATAAAATGTGGGCACTGCCAAGGACTCTTCTTTTTTTCAGTCATAGCAAATTATGAAGGTGCTATATTTTTTAAGTCTATTATTACCCAAAATATATTGAGCAGCTTCAAGCCTGTAAACGTTTGTTTGTGATTTGGTAATTCTTAGAAACAGTCTCATTTCTGCTCGGCTGAATTCCCATGTCTCAAGAGCGCTCAAACTTATTTGAACACTAATTTGGACATGACCTGAGGCATCATTTCTTTCCCCAACAGGTGGACCCAGCTCCTTTCTATGAAGCTTGTGTTCATGATGCCTGCTCTTGTGACAGCGGTGGAGATTGTGAGTGCTTCTGTTCTGCAGTTGCTGCTTATGCCCAAGAATGTACCAAGGCTGAGGCCTGTGTTTTCTGGAGAACTCCTGATATATGCCGTGAGTAACAGTTAAACACAACTGTATCTTTCTAGCTGCTATCAGAAAGTCAGTCAAATAAATCATTAATACTACCGCTGCAAGGTCATGCTGCCAATGAAATTTATTTTCACAGCATATCAGGGAATAAACAGAACTAATAAATTTGTATATTTCAGTTATCTTTTATTCAGCCTAGCTTCTTCCCTTTTCTCCTTTTCTCCTTTTCACTTTTTCCCCCTTTCCCCTTTCTCCCTTTTTCCGTTTTCTCCTTTTTGTTTTCCTTTCTGTTTCAAGTCATCCTTCCAATTGATAATTGGTGAACTCCAATTACCGTTATCTTTTTCTTCTCTCATTTCTTCAAATTATTCAGAATTTGATTTTAGCAAAAAGTATGTAGCACTCCTGTGTAGATGAACCTAATCAATGTTGTGTATGTTAATCAGTGTCCATTAATGGTGCTAATACTCAAAACAGTACATCATAAAATAATGTCAAATAGTATTTAAATTAATATTACCCAAAAAGTACTCAAATCAAAATTTTGAGGATGGCAGAAATATAAAATTGTTTAATTTAAAAAATTCATTCTGTTTCAGAATTAGGACTAATTGTTGTTTTTAAGTGTAAGAAGTCAGTGAAAAAAATTAAAAGTTTCAGTCAGCTCTGATATATAAGTTAGCAAAAGCTCCTCTGTCCATAGTCATGTAAGCTGAATTTAAGCTGTATCCATAATGACGGATATGCTTGCTCTTGGCCTGCTGCAGGTGACTCACAGTCTATGTGACACAGCAAGATGGAACTATTTTGTATATACTGCAAAAATTTTTAGGAGTTTGCTAGTAGAAATCTTGGTCACCAGAGTTTTGAAGTACCCTAAGTTTAAGCATAGTAGCAGAAAGTCCAGGTCCTATACCTCAAGAGAAAGTTTGCTGGCTTAACCTGTAAACTTATTTAGCTTGTGCCTTTGAAGACCTGATCAGAACTGCATTCAGACAACCCTGGTTTTAATCAGCTTCTCTTTTTTCACCCCAGCAATATTTTGTGACTACTACAACCCTCGCGATGAGTGTGAGTGGCACTATGAGCCTTGTGGCAGTAATATCACAACCTGCAGGATGATTAATAATGTCAGCACCAACTTTTCAGTACCCTACCTGGAAGGTAAAAAATTCCTTGCCGTTTCTTTATTCTGTTTTGTATAACTTTGTGTACCTTTTAATGAGTATGGAATAATTAGTCAGCTTGATGAGATGTTCCTAAATCTGCTATGTTGAATTTGTCTCCAGTCTTACATAAATGTTTCCTATGATGGAATTTATTATTTATTAACATCAACAGGTGATAGTTAAAATGGTGTCAGCCATAAAACTAGGTTTCTGCTTGGGTAATATCCTCCTACATGCAAGATTATTACACCATGGTTATTTTGCATCCCTGCCTAAGGTGTTTCAAAGAAGGAAAAATCTTTTATATGGCAAAGAGGCAAGTTACTGATAACTGGGTTTTTTTAACCTTATAATTGTTTATTCATCAGTTCATCTTGATTTTACTGGATTAATGTGCAGCATTCTCCTACCTTTACACTGGAAAATATCTTTGATATCAGACACATGGATGCTGCTATATATTGGATTCTTAATAGAAATTCTATTTCATTTGTAGATACCATATGAATAGGTGAAAGTCCCTGTGCTTGACGGCTGAAAAGGAATTTCATGTTATAGTGACTGCAATGATCCAAGAATGTGAATTACTTTACAAATGTCTTAAAGCTGGAGAAAATAGTCATGTTTTTGGTTATACAGTCTTTTTCATCTGGGCTGGAAGCACTTATCTCTGGTTTAGGAAATGAAAAGAAATGCCACAAGTCTGACTTTGCTTTGAACTGCTGGTAAAAAAATGAAAAGAAAAAGAGCCACAAAACAAAACCCAAGGAGAAAAAAAAACCAACACCAAAAAACCCCCCAAAAATTCCTAACCGGAATATTTTTTAAAAATCAGCAAACCTCTATGTTGTAAAATTGATGAAATTGATTATTAGAAAGATTTGGAAAATGTCAGAAGGCAGTTTATTATATAGCCAGTTATCTTTCTAAATTATTTTTGTTGGTTATCTTCAGTAGAAATGTAGAGCACACCTACTTTTGTTAGGATCTCTTTATTACAGTCTGGCAGCTTAATGTGACTTTAAGTATCAGTTAATTACACAGTGCTTCAGTTAAAGGCTATTTAGAACTCCAGTGCAGTATAAAGAGGATTTCATAAGAGTTTATTTGGAGGCAGGACACATTGCATAATATTTTTAAAGTGTATTTACATAAAAAAATGCAGTGAGAACTGACAGTTAATTAATCCCTTGCTGTGGAGTTTGGATGACTGGCCAAGGCTATGGAAAAGTGCAGATAAATTATCAGTTTGAGGTGAAGATACCTGGTCTGTTAAAGGCACATAAACAAGTTCTAGCATTCCAATAAATGTTATATCTGTCTGTTAGTGAATGTGCTTCCATATTCCTCACAGAAGTGTTGTTGATATAGTGATCTATAGAAAAATTAGGATGTTTCTTTGTCTTAAACTTACTAGCTGCCCATAGAAATGAATATAGATTAGGGGCTTCTCCAAGATGTTGAAATAGGTAGGAAAAAATAACTTCCCTAGTTTTCATTACAAAACTCTGACTCAATTCTCCTCAAACCACTATTTTTAATGAAAACTGTTTAAGTCTTTTAGAAAGTTCAAGTATTGATTTCAATTGTTTTTGATTTCTTTCATTATGCTTGATTCAGTGAGAATCATTTACCTTCAGAAGGTAGCCTATCACTGAGTTAACTTTTTATACTTTTTCTTCTTTCTGTATACTGTTCTACATGTCATCAACAGGCTGCTACCCCAGATGCCCTAAGGATAAGCCTATTTATAATGAAGAGACAAAGGAATGTGTGCCTGAAGATCAGTGTTGGTGTTACATCGACGGAATTCAAGTTCCCCCTGGGCATGAAATACCCACAGAAGAAAACTGTACAATATGGTATATAAAAATTACAAAAACTCTTGAAGTAATTCAGGAAATAATTTATGTATGCTAAGTCCCTCATTTACTTTACTGGGCTTCAAGCAAATAGAAATTCAGCTTCAGTTGAAGAGCTGGTATATTTTTGCATTTCATAATTTTCCATAATCATCCAGATTTCTGGTTGGCAGCCTTGTTATAATAAGTGTGTTAGCAAAATCATTATTTATAGACTTTAAAGTGACATAAATGTTATAATGGCATGACACCTGGCTGAGTCTGCAGAACAACCTTTTGATTCTCATGGCTCTTTGGGAAGAGAGGGACTAGTCTGCTTTGCATTCTCACGTAAAACTGGACTTCCAAAATCACTGTAATCTGAAACACCCCGTTACTAGCCCTGAAAGAGGTACTTGAATCCTAACAGCTCATAGAACCTTGCTGATGATAGCACTTATAAGGCTGGCTCCCTGTGGTGACCCATATCTAGCTGTAAGTTCACTGCTCTGAAAAGCAGTTGTTATTGTACTGTTGCAACTTGCAATACAATGTGTTTCATGATAGTTTTAAAATGTTGTACTTAAAGAATGAAAGTGATTACTTACTTTGAATGAAACAATGATAGACAATCCTAGAGAATATTATATCCAGAAAAATATCCAATAGTGTGAATGAAGATCAAGAGACAAATTTCTGTGTTTCTGTGCTCTTGGCTCTGCTAACAGCTGTCATAAAACATCAGCAACGTTTTAATTTTTTAAAATTTTTCTTTTAGTGTCTGTGGCCCCTCAGGATCCATACAATGTAAACCAGTTACAGGTAAATAATGTTTGGGGTTTTCTACAAACAATAATTAAAAAATTCATAGAACTGCTAGGTCCGACTGACAAAAAACTTGGTATTGATTTAGACTAATTTTCTCCAGTGCCAGTGAAAGTTCTGAACAAAGAAAATAGGGCAGCACTTTTGCTGAACCTTGCTGTTACTATTTCTTATGTTCAACCTTTATCTCATGTTCCTTCATTTTTCCTCACCATGTCCTGTATTTAAACTAGTGGATTTCACTACGAGAGTTTGCACTTCCTGAATATGTAGTTATTATGGGAAAGTGTCAGATAGTAAATTACAATTATTATTTCTCTCAGAACACTTTAAAACTTAGTTTCTAAGTTGGTTCCTCCAAATGTTTTATGCGGGGCTTGATTAAATATGTTCTCATGTTGCTTTAAATATAAAGATAAATTAGCACAATATATTAGATCTAAGCTCCAGGTACAGCTCTGAAAAAGCATGCATAACTCATGTAAATGGTCTCTTTTCCATAAGTATTTTGCCTTTGCCTCTTACCTGGTAGTAGAGAAATTGCACAGTAAAGCTCTTTCTTGCAGGGTGTCCTTGTGTCATCAATGGAACGAGTTATGAAGTGGGTCAGACTGTGGCACAAATACAGCATGGTGACATATGTATAACATACATTTGTGCAGAAAATGGTTCTGTAGTTCCAGATAAAATCTACCCTTGTCCAACATCTTCTTCACCTACAATCACTTCAACATCATTTCCTACCAGTACTCTTACCACCACAGGTAAATCTTCAACAGAGATGTGATTTAAAAATTGCTTTCTTTCAGAAAAATGTTTTAAATATTGAATGTATAAGTATATGGGCTTATAGATGACATAGATAGAGCAATACAATTTTATCACACTACAGTAAGAAAGGTTTTTAACATGTTGAGTTGATTTATTTCTTATAGAAGAAATTGTAACTATAAATGTACCGGACGCCTTCCTAATTCTGAGAAACTTGTTAGCATCTCAGTATCTTAATGGGGTAGTAGAAATTTTCTCAGTACTGTCAGAATTAGAATTATATATATATTATTATATATAAATAATTATAATTAGGATATTTCAACATACCGTTATATTTTTTGAAAGCTTGCAAATGATGGAGTACTCTCTTTTTGTTCTATTTCAGTTACCACTACAAGCCATTCAGTGAGTACAAGTAAGTTTTAAAATGTCAAATTTAAAAATGTCAAAGAAATATTTAAAGGAAGAGTAAAATAAAGACAATCACTACAGAAAAAAATATATTTAAACAAAAAATAAATAACTTTATAATTCCAAAAGTGTGGTTGGTATAGACAGAAGAGGAAGCTTTAAATGTATCAGCTTAGTGATTTTATCTTGATGCAGAACTTCCATTTTAAAACCCTGTAATATAGAACAAATTTTAGAACTCTTTTCTTTGGAAAGATGACAAATTGCAGTGCATTCCTCTAGTCCTTAATGGAGAAAAATAAAAAAATTATCTTCTCTGAATGTTCTCTGTAAACTCAGATGTGAAATCTCTGTCTTCTCTTGCAGCTCCATGCTTTGGATTAATCTGTGATTGGACTGAGTGGTTTGATGTTAGTAATCCTGAAAAAGATGGTGGTGACTATGAAACATACGATGAAATAAGAAAACATGGACACAAAATATGTGAAGCTCCTGAAAAAATTGAATGCAGGGCAAAGGATAAACCCGATGTGAGCTTAGAGGAACTTGGTCAGAAAGTGCAGTGCAATGTTACGTATGGATTAATCTGTAAAAATGAGGAACAAGATGTAACTAAGTGGCAACTTTGCTATAATTATGAAATCAGGGTAAACTGTTGTGAATTGCAAGAAATTCCCTGTGAGACTATACCTACACCTAGTACACCACAAACTGCAACTTCAACCACCACCAAGACAACAGTACCTATCACCACTACATCCAGGATTCCAACAGAAATTACCACCTCGCCCCCACACATCGCTTCAACCACAAGTGGACATACATCACCAGTCTCCACTCCAGTAACTTCAACATCTCCAGGTATTTAACAGAAAAATACTCCGTGATTTTACCTAAAGGCCTGTAACCTTTATAGCATATGTTGAGCTGTAAAGAAGTCTTATGCGGGCGGGTTTGGGGGTTCTATGTTTCTGCTATCAAAAGCACTACTGGAGCAACCAGCTGTGTGAGATAAAAGTAGGCCGTGCTTCAGGCTACCATCACTGGAGGCATTGTCTGTGTGGGGCTGTGCAGAATTGTTTCATCAGGCTGACATCACACCACAGGGAAATCCCATGAAAGTCAGGCAGGAACATATTCCTTGGTATACTTCCTTCCCTAACCACAGCTTCCCTTCTCAGCTCTTCTTCCATGAGTTAGTAAGGTCTTATGTAATGAGGCAGATACAGAAATCCCAATATCAAAAGCACTACTCTGCCCGATCTCCTGAATATTGGCTGGTCCTTCTGATTTTGTGAGAAGCATCTTCCAGCACCATCCCCAGTCACTTTGCTAGGAGAGGAGGGCCATGACCCTGTCTGTGCACAAATTTCATGGAGTCTGCTAACTGGGGCCAGAAAGGATGGGATAG
>VYXB01002400.1:4981-30977 GCA_013397135.1 Pachyramphus minor
AATCACACAGTGAGGGTGGGAGGAGGAGGAGGGAAGGGAACCCCTCATCCCATGGATGGGGTGGTGTCCATCAGGATAAGCCCCATGAGCTCGTGGGACTGTCCTGGTCATGTTCCACCAGCATCTGCAGCTCAACACGGAGAAAGGACAGGAATTTTGGGAAAGGGGGGAATCACACAGTGAGGGTGGGAGGAGGAGGAGGACACAGTGAGGAGGAGGAGGGAAGGGAATCCCTCATCTCATGGATGGGGTGGTGTCCATCGGGAGGAGCCCCAAGAGGTGGTGGGACTGCCCTCGTGGTGCTCCACCAGCATCTGCAGCTGGATGTGGAAAAAGGACAGGAATTTTGGGAAGGGGCAATCACACAGTGAGGGTGGGAGGAGGAGGAGGACACAGTGAGGAGGAGGAGGGCAGCAAACCCCTCACCCCATGGATGGGGTGGTGTCCATCAGGATGAGCCCCATGAGCTGGTGGGATTGTCCTGGTGATGCTCCCCCAGCATCTGCAACTGGATGTGGAGAAAGGACAAGAATTTTGGGAAAGGGGGTATCACACAGTGAGGGTGGGAGGAGGAGGAGGAGGAGGAGAAGGAGGAGGGCAGGGAACAGCCCCCCTGATGCCAGGCAGAAACCCGAGCCAGCGGGTGCTCACCCGGCACCTGCTTCCCAAGAGCGGTGCCAGCGGCGCCCGCCGCAGGAGGGTTTTCCAGGAAATGTTTATGGAGCCTTCTAGAAACTCCACCCTGTGCCACCCCTCCATCCACAGCACCCCCAGGGGACATCCCAACCGGGTGCTCACCATTCCCATCTTCCCAAGGAGGGCGGATAAACCCCACCCATGGGAGCTCATCCCGGAGCTGCCGCGGCTGTCGGAGTCTTCGGGAGAAGCCACGGGGAGCTGGGAGACTCCAGGGGCCTAGCTGATCCCAGCTTGGAAATTAATCACCCCCAAAGGGATCCTTAACGACAGCCAGCAGCGAATTCCAAGCCTTCCCGGGACGGGAGCAGCGGCTCCGAGGGCGGAGAAGCCGCTCGTTGCCTCGTTTAATTAGTGCCGGGCACGAGGCTTAATCCCTGTCAGGGATCCATGGATATGGGACACCCCAGAGCTCCATTCCAGCCATCCTGGAGGATTTGTAGCTCCTTTTCCTCAGGGGGTGATTTTTAATGAATTTAGCTGGGTGGGTTTTTTTTTCTTAGGTGAAGAAATGTCATTTCTGGGTGAAAAAGTTGGAATAATAAAAAAAAAATAAAACATCGAGGATTTAAGGGTTTGGAGTGGCTGCTCCCTTGGATTTGGCTGGATTTTCCATGGGATGTTCCTGCTGGAAAGAGAGGGAAAGCCACAGTCCCATCCCCGGGGAGGAAAGTCTTTATTTACAAATCAAACCACAGGAATTAATAAAAGACATTTCACAGCGACGCAGACGACGGAGCCTCTGGTACAAAACAGCTCCTGGGACGCGCCTCGGGATACAAGTGACATCCCAGGGTGGGATCCATCCATCCCTGGGGGGATGCTCTGGATTTGGGATGGTGACAAACCCACCTCCCCCGTGGGGGACTTTTGGGAAAGGGGTGTTTTCCCTGGAGGGGGGTGTTTGGGAGGCGAAGCCGTCGCCGTCGGCATCTTCCCGGATCCACGGTGCACCTGAGCCCACCCCGTTCCCGGGAAACGTCCTCAGGGAGCCCCAGCACTCCCCACATCCCTGCTGATCCCTTTTTTTATCCACAGGATTTCGCCTGAGGGGCGGTGGGTGGGGAAAAAAATCCTGCCATCCCCCTTGGCGTCCCCGAAATCCCGTCTGCGGAGCAGGAGGAGCATCCACCACCCCAAAATCCCTGGGAAGTGGCACCTATGGATGCAAAACCCCACCGTGCTGGTGACGTGACGCCCTCTCCACGTTTTGCTCCTGCAAAACAAAAAAAAACCCCTCTGGAAGAGCGGGGTTGGGATTCCCACTGGGATGAGGAGAGGTGGGAATCAGGAACAACCAGACCCCAAAACGCCACGGGATGAGAGCCCAGCCCTTCTCCCAACACACATTCCCGTTAGGAATGCTCCAGACAAGAAATCCCCTCCCAAAAACCAGGGAATGGAGAGGGATGGAGGGATCAGGGCAGTGGGGGCTTTACATCCCGTTCCATCCCAGCCCTGGATGTGGGAATGTCACGGCATTAAACCACCTCAGGTCCCCGGATCATCCCGTGTCCGGGACAGCAGCCGAGCACCCACGGGAACGGGAAGCTCTTCCCAACCTCACAGACATCCAAGGAGCTTCACTTGGCAGCACTTGCCTCCAACAAACCAACTGGGAAGGGGGCGTTTATTGGGCAACTCAAAGATTCCGAACAAAGCCGTTTCCTGCGGGAATTCCCGGCGGGAACGAGCGGCGGATTCCCACGCTGCTCCTTGTCCAAACGGTGTCCCGGGAAAGGGAGAGGAGAAGGGGGTGCCATGTCTGGACACGGCGTCCTGAGGTAGGTGCCAGGTCGTGCCCGGCTCTCCGGTTCCTGAGCGGGTCGGCTGCCCCGGGATCGGGAATTCCTCACAGCCGGGGCTTGATCTGCAGCCGTTTGCCTGGAAGGAGAGCAGGGAAAGGGGATGGTGGGAGGAGGGGACACACTGGGACACTCCCAGGCTTCTCCTTGCCTGGTCATGCGGGAAAAGCACCGGAAAACTGGGAATGTGGGTGGTTTTCTGCCCCGGTGGCGCCCACCGGCCTCACCTCTGGCACCTTCCACGTGGGGGTTTTCCAAGTCCTCCGAGGATTCCCGGGGCAAGATCCTCTTCCTTTTGGTGGTGCCTGGGAGGGGAAAGGGAGAAAAGAGGAGAAAGTCATGGAGGTTGGCTTGGGTCAACTTGGAAATCCCTCGGAATGGAGGTGTGGGAGCGTCCTGAGCTTCTGCTCCTCATCCCCCTTGGCCACATCCAGGACGGCTCATTCCCCAAATCCCTGAGCATCCTCAGGATGGCCCCTTCCCATCAATCCACTGCAAAATTCCCAAGTTAGGGGTGACAAAGAGAAGTAAAAAGGATCCAAACCTTCCCACTGGAAGCACAAGGTGAAGGGCAGGATCCGCTTTGGGGCTGGGAAGGAGCCGGAATGAGCAGAGTGCTGGGAAGCAAAGGGTTAACTCCTGCTCCAGGCTCCAGCCAGGCATCCCCCAGGAATTTCCAGCACTCCCTTGGGATACTCCAGGTGATGGCTTCTGCTCCCTCCAAAGAGGGATGCTCATGGAAAGCCTCTGGGAAGTGACCCCTTGGAGGACAAGCCCAGGAACATCCCACGGATCCAGGTGGGAAGTCCTTCCCCGTCTCAACCCAACACTGGATGCACCTTTGTTTTCCCTCTCCAGAGGGTTTGGAGAGGTGGATCTGGGGCTCCACCCACCAGAGTGAGGGGTGGGAAGGAGAGCAGAGGCCCCTCGGGCAAGAAGACACCGGGATGGATGGAAAGACTGGAAAAACAGGAGGTTTTCCAGAAAAAACAGGCCCACAGCTTGTTGGAGGTTTAGTGGGAAAATTCCCCTCTCACCTGGGATCAGAGGAGGTGGGAAAGGCGTTGGAATCCAGCCCAAACCCTCTCCAGATGTTCTGGGGGGGGGCACCACAAAACTTGGGGGAGTTCCCGAGAAATTCCACAGCATGATTCCCAAACACAGCCAGCGTGGAGGTGGCACCACAGGGACCCCGGAGAAGCCCGGAAAGGAAGGGTTTGGGGGGATTTTGGGAGGCAGGAAGGGGTGAGGACCCCAAGCAACGCCCGATCTCCAGGAGTTTTCCTTGGCTTTTCAACCGGGATGAACAAACTGGCTCCGCGTGGGAGCGGCGCTGGCAGTGACACATCGCTCCGGAGCTAATTTATGGAAAACAAAGAGGGCTCATTGAGCACCTTCCCACCCTTGGGACAACATCCATACATCAGGGGCGCCCGTGGCGCATCCGGGGATCAGACACCTGAGCGGAATCCCGGATTCCGGGAACCGCGACACCCGCGGGGTCCCCGCTCCGCCCTCCTCGTTTTCCAACTGACCCCAAGGGTTTTCCGGACTGGGATTTCCAAAATCCCGCCCTGGTGGCTGGAATTAGGGCCCGGCAGAGCTGCTGGTTGTCACCCCAAAGGGTCAAAGTCAGGGTGTCCATGTTCCGGCTCCATCCGCAATCTGGTTCAGTGGGAATGGTGGGAAGGGCTCGATTCCCTTTGGATGAGCTGGAAAAAACTTCAGTAATGAAGATCTTCATTAATTAATAACTTCATTAACGAATATCTCCCACGCTGGTTGCTGGAATCAGGGTCCAGAGCTCGTCAAGGGGTCACAATCAGCATCTCCATATTCCTGTGGTGTCAGTTCAATGGGAATGGTGGGAATGGCTCAATTTCCTTTGGATGAGCCAGAAAAAACTTCATTAATTAATTATCTCCCATCCTGGTGGCTGGAATCAGGGTCCAGAGCTGCTGGACCTCAAGGGGTCAAACCCAGCATCTCCATGTTGTCCCACCAGTAACTGCAACATCAGTTCAATGGGAATGGTGGGAATGGCTCAATTTCCTTTGGATGAGCCAGAAAAAACTTCATTAATTAATTATCTCCCATCCTGGTGGCTGGAATCAGGGTCCAGAGCTCGTCAAGGGGTCACAATCAGCATCTCCATATTCCTGTGGTGTCAGTTCAATGGGAATGGGGGGAAGGGCTCAATTCCCTTTGGATGAGCCGGAGAAAATTCAGTATCCACAAGGCACCTCAAACAGGATTAAGGAAGTAGAAACACACATTCCCTTTTTGGAGGGATTTTTAAATTGACCATAATTAACTCCCCCGACTTCGGCACCGACACTCGGAGCATCCAGGATTGATTCCAAATGCATCCCTCGAAACTCCGAGGCGGGAACAAGGAAACAAACCCAAAATGGGTCATGAAAGCACCAAACTGCTTCGGATGGAGGGAGAGGCTGCTCCTGGAAAGGTCACATCCCGAAACACCTCCAAGGGGTGGGAAACCTGGAGCAAAAGGGAAGGGGGAGGATGGTGGGGGGGTGTCTGTTCTCCAACGCCGGCGAAGGAAAAGACATTTTCCGCTTTTGTGCTTGGGAGATCCTGCAAATGGTGTGATCAATCTCCCGCTTTTCCCTGCCTTTGGGAAGAGGCTCCATCCATCTCCCAGGAACCAGGTGCATCATTTCTAGTTAGCAAAGAAAAAAAACAACAACAACCAAAAGCCAGGGCTGAGAGAAAACCCCTTTTTTTGTTGGTTTTTTTTTTTTTTTTTCCCATTACCACAATGGAACTGCTTCCAAAGGAACCATGGCCACATCCCAAGTTTTTCCCCATCGGAAAGCGGGTGGCTTTTCTGGGAAGTGGAGAATCAGGACTTCGAGCTCTTTTTATTTCCCCCTTTCCCAGTGGAAATCAACATTTATTTTGCCTGAGCCTCAGCGGGTGTCAGGCAGACAAGGGGGGGACCTGCTGCCCTTCTCCGGGAGAAAGGAGGGAAAAGGGAGGGAATTTAACAGGGATGTATCACCCGGTGCGAGGGGTGGACGGGGCAGTAAATCACCCCTCAGGTGGCCCCATTAGATTTTTCAATAAAACCTGGGTTTCAGAGCCCAGAGGCTCCAGCTGCATCCCACAGGGGAGGGGGAAAACCAAGTTTGTTCCATCCAGCTGCCGAAAAAGAGGGATTTGAAGGGATTTCCAGACAGGGAATCTCCTCCAGAAGAGGAAGGGGAAAAGGAGGTGGCTCTGTGCTGGGCCCCGAATCCTCTCCCTGATCAATTCCTGGTCGCTGAGGGCTTGAAAATGTGGGTTTCTCCAAGGGGTGGGAAAGTGTGAAGCAACTGGAGACGCCCCAAGCGCCGAAGGAACAGGACACGGGTTTCCCAACTCCTCCATCCCATTATAAAAAGCTCTGGAATCTTCCTTGTTTGATCTCCATCGCTCTCCCGATGCCACCAAGGGGTTCCAGCTTCTCCTGCATCTTCCTCTGGGAAGAGGCTTCACCCAGGGATGTGTCCCAGATTTCCCTGCTGGATGCTCCCGGGTTTTAATGCCACGAGGAGAAATTCCCCCAAAACACTTCCCCCCCCACCCCTCTCATTCCCAAAGGGAAAATATCCCTTAACCCCTTCCAGGCCACTTTTGATGTGCCTTGGAAAGGGCTACGCTCCGGAATTTTCCAATTTTTCACATGGAAAAAAGCAGCTGGGTGGGGGGTTTGGATCTCCTTGGCTCCATCCTGGAATCAATCCATGGGGAGACAACCTGCTGCTGCTCCACCCGGACCTTCTGCTCCTCCAAGGAGGGGAACACCAAGGTTGGGAGGCCATGAGGAGCTTTATCCAGAAGGAAAAAATGCTCCCATGGATGCTCGGAAGTGGGGACACCATGGAGAAGACGTCTCGCCCTTCCCAGCAGTGCCCATCTCCTGCCAGGCTTCCATCTGTGCTGGGACACCCTTTTCCATGTCTCTTCTCCTTAATTCCTTCTTTTAGGAGGGAAAAAGCAGCCGGACAACGAGCCGTGAGCTGCAGGGGTGGGATTGTGGATGGGATAGTGGACTGACATCCTTTCCCGGTGAGTTTATCCTGGAGAAGATGGAATTTCACCACCTCAGAGGGCTCCTCCACCTCCAGCTTTTAGGTCACCAAATAACTCAGGAGAAGGGAGGAGAAAACCCCCACGTCCAAAGTCATTCCTCCAGAACCCAAAGCCATAAGGAGCTGGACTTGGATGAACCTTGTGTGTCCCAAACTCAGGATATTCCTGACTCCAGGAGCTGGGAATGGTCAGCCCAAGGTTGCCCCTGTTGGGGTCACAGGGCAAAAGAAGGAAAAAATCCTCATTTCCAAAGTGATTCCTCCAGAAGCCAAGGCCATAAGGAGTTGGACTTGGATGAATCCTGTGTGTCCCAAACTCAGGATATTCCTGACTCCGGGAGAAGGGGGTGGTCGGATCATGACCCACCACAAATGGGGTTTGGGGGGTCAGGAGAAAGAAGGAGCAAATCTGCATTTCCAAAGTGATTCTTCCAGAAGCCAAAGCCATAAACAGTTGGAATTGGATGAGCCCCATGTGTCCCTAACTCAGGATATTCAGTGAATCCTGATGGATCGTGACCCACCACTGTGTTCCCCCCGAGTGGGGTCGGAGCAAAAGGAGGAAAAAACCCCCAATTCCAAAGTGATTCCTCCAGAAGCCAAGGCCATAAGGAGTTGGACTTGGATGAATCCTGTGTGTCCCAAACTCAGGATATTCCTGACTCTAGGAGTTGGGAATGGTCAGACCAAGACCCACCACAAACAGTGGGATCAGGAGAAAGAAGGAGCAAATCTGCACTTCCAAAGTGATTCCTCCAGAAGCCAAAGCCATAAGGAGTTGCACTTGGATGAACCTCGTGTGATCCAAACTCAGGATATTCCTGACTCCAGGAGCTGGGAATGGTCAGACCAAGACCCACCACAAAGACAAGGACTTGGCAGGGAGAGCTCAGCACAAAGGAGCAGCAAACCCCGCATTTCCAAACCCCCGCTTCCAAAGCTTTTCCCACCCTCCCCCGCCGCCCAACAAACCCAAGGAGCGGCCCCCTCACCTCCCCGAATTCCCGGGAAGCAGCGGAGCCGTTAAAAAAGACTTGGAGCAGCATCTTCCATGAACGTTACGACCGTGAAATACGACAATCAAGCGGGGGCCGTATGGCGGCAAATTTGCGCCCGCCGAGCTGCTCGGGGTTTTATCGCCGCTCAAACGTGCAGAGAAGCTGTAAAATGTTTACAGAAAGGGTCGTTTGAAGCCATAAAATCCTCTTTTCTCTCCTAAACAAGGCTGAGCGGAGCCATTTGCGCGGCCCGGAATGTTCGCCGGGGGAGAGGGGGGAACATCTGTTCTCGCCGGGAGTTTTGCGGTGATGTTCTCGAACAAATTAACTAAAACGGGGCGGTTCCTAATTAAACCAGTGCTGGGTTGGAAGGGGTTGGGGTGGGACGAGGGGCTGGAGAGGCTCCGGCACGGGATGATTTAGGCTGGGAGGTGAAATATGGAAAGGGAACCTGGGAAAGGCTGTGGGAGGGGAAGGGGAGAAGCGTCCTCCCCCCGTTCCCGATCTCCCGGCTGGATGACACCAGGTGGAAGGATGGGATGCTTCCCGGTCTGGAAGGGGTTTGCCCTCCCCATTCCGCAGGGATTGGTGGTTTTTTTGGGATCCTTAGAAAGCTCCAGCGCCCTGAAATCCCAGAGTCATTTCGGCTGGAAAAGACCCCCGAGTCCAACCATTGCCTGGTCACCCTATTGACAAATTACTCCTCCCACCCCAAATTCCCGGGCTCCTCTCGCAGGGTGGGAGGATGACAGCAGGTTCTGCTCTATGGATTCTCTTTTCCCATCCCCTTTCCCTGTATCCCAATCCCAGGGATTGGGAACTCCCCCACCCCCAAGCTGATGCTGGTTGCCCACGCTGGTCCTTAAAGGTCACCTCCAGGCCCCTTCCCCGTTCCTGCTGGTGTTTTATTTAGTTCCAGGATTAAAAGGGCACTTCCCTCCAATCCTGAAGGTTTAACCAGGGAATCCAGCTCATTCCATAATAACAACCTCCCCCTTCTTTACACTCCCAACAATTTGTGTGTCAGCTCCAGGCTTCACAGGCACAAACCCAACGTTATCCCCGCTCCGGAGGCGCAGATCCCCAAAATCCCGATGCCGCTCACGCAAGGACTCATCCTGACCACCAACATGGTTCCGAGCTCGGGCTCAGAATCCCGGAATCCCGGGATATTCTGCATTGGAAGGGACCCACTGGGATCACTGAGTCCAGATGAAGTGGCCACCACAAAGCGTTTGGTCCTTCAGCAGCACCAGCGGCCTCATCCCAACTCCTTTTGGGATGGGCTGGGCTGGAATTCCTCTTCTCCCATGGGGTTTTGGGAGTGTGCCCTCAAACCCCTTGGATGAGCGTTGGGATGAGACGCAAGTGTGGGCAAACCCACGGGACAACATTCCCTTGTCCAGCATTCCTTTGGCAGGGAAGTTGCTTCCTCATCAGATGATTTTACAGCCATCTGTGATTCCTGCCTGGTTTTCCTTTCCTATGGATCCTCCAGCAGCTGTTTTCCCGATGCCACGTGACCCCCTGGGCAAAGGAGCACGGAGGGAAGGTGTGCCCTGACCTCACATCCACAGAGCTCCTCCCAGCATTCCCAAACAAACCAGCTCCTCCTCCTCCCACCCAAAAAGCCTGGAAGTCATCCTTCCCTGTACCGACACGCTGGATAAAGAGGAAAAGGACACACTCACTGCCAAGTTATTCCAGCCTGCCAAGGGTAATCCAGGGCCTTCCCCGGCCAATCCAAGTTTCAACAGCCTTGAATTAATCTTATCCATGGATTAATTGCTCCGACTTCATCACGGAGACAGAAGCCACACTCTGGGAACAATTCCCTGGCCCCACCGCTGGGATCAAAGGGGAGTTGGACCAGGGCCAAGGAGAGGGAAGGAGGGGGGAAGAAATCCCTGGAAAGGGAAGCCAAGAGGAGCTTTCCCAGCTGGAATTGTCCCTCGCTGTTCCCACCATGCTGCAGTCCGGAGTGCGCTCCTGTGACTTCGGGAATATGTTGTTAATCCCGGGAATTCTCTTTCCGACAGCGTTAAGGCATCTCAGCCCTCCCTGGCTCGAAGTGATTGAAGATCCTTGGTGCCCACTCCAGCCTGGATTTGGTGCTGGATTCATCCCTTCTCCAGTGGGATCCCGCTCCGGCTGCACGGGAAGCAGGGATTGAGGATGGAAAGGGCTCCTCCTGAGCCACATCCTGTGCCAGCCCAGCTGGGGTTGGGAATCTCCTCATTCCTGCCACAAAATACTGTGATTTGTGAGATCCAGAGGCTGCACATCCCTCTGGAGAAGGATCCAGGAGGAAAAGGGAAGTGTGGACCAACATCCCACCAAAAACCTCCCAGCCAGTGCTGGGAAGGACCAGACACATTCCCTGCCTTGCCATCTCCATCACCTCTGATCCCAGAGGAACATCCCTGGAGCAGCCCAAAGTCCCGTTCCCTGCTGGATTTTCCAGTGGAGGAGCTGAATTAGGAATCAAGGAAAACATTGGACAAGCAGAAACGCAGCAAAACTCCCCCAGGAGCCGCTTTGGAGAGAAACAAGGACCTTTCTTCTCACGGCTCCAACGATTTTCCTGCTTTCCCCCCACCCCAGTTTCAAACTGAAACATTCCCCTGAACTTTCCCCCAGGATGCAAAGGCACGTGTCAGAATTCCCAAGAAGTTCTGCTCATCCTAAAACTGTGTTTTCCAAAGTGGATAATCCCAAAGCAGCTCTTCCCTCAAACTCGCAGCCTGCAAACACCCCATCCCACTTCCCACTGGGATGCTTCGATTTCCAAGCTATTTCCCATTGGGAAACACGTGGGATGGATGGTCCAAAGGTCCTTCTGTTGGTCCAGTGGTGCATCCCATTGGAACACCCTCCTGGCAGGCCCCGCTGTGCTTCCATCATGGGAATGAGATTGGATTCATCACCAGATAATTTATAGGAAAAGAAAAGAGCTGATGATAAAATATGGGCTAAAATCCTCCCGTGTGGTTTTGGGAGCAAACACAAGGATTTGTGCCCAGATGGGAGACCCAGTTTGGGCTCCTGGTGTGAACTGGTTTGGAGACTCCCAGGGAACATCAATCCCAACAAAACTCATGGGAAGGCAGCAGGGAATAAACCTCCTGCTCAGAAAACCGGAGCAGCTCGGAGCACACGGGAGATAAAAAGCAGAGGATGTGATTCCTACCTGACTTCTCCTCTGGCTCATCCTCATCCTTCTCCACTTTGCAGCTCTGGAATTTGGGATATTCTGGGGATCGGAGGGAGATGAAGGACGGAAGCTTCTGCAGGCAGCTCGGTGCCTTGGTGTCCTCCTCTTTCCAGAACTTCACCTCCTGCTCCGCGCTGGAAGGTCCGGGAATTTCCCCGTCATCGTGGAGCTGAGCTGGGTCATTCCTGCAGGAGGCAGATGGGACAAATATTAAGGAAAAATAAACCAATCCCGCTTGGCAACGTTGGGAATGGTACCACGAGCAATGGAAGAGGCCCAGGGGCTCCCGGGGCTCCATCCCAGGCTGCTCCATATCCCTGGAGCCAACGGGGATTCAGCCAGAGTTCCTCCCTCCCCAGCTGGATTCCCTGCCCTGCGCTTCCCGGCCAGTTTTCCAGCTCCTCAGGTTCTCATGGAGGCTCCTGTTTGGGAGTGAGCAGAGGGAAGGGGAGCAGGGATGGCTCGGAGATGTCCCGCTGGGTTTGGCTCATTCCCAACCCCACCTCTCTCCTCCAGGAAAACATGACACTGCCGCTCCGTTCACATCTCCCAGTAAAGGGGGGGGGGAAAAAAACCCCCTCTGGAGCAGCTTCCAAGCTGGGGCGTGCTCCCATCCCTGAGGGGGGATGCCAGGAGCCTCCCAGCTCATCCCTCCTTCCCTAAAAAGAGCAGGGAGCTATTTTACACCTCGTTCGCACCGGGAACGTGAGCTGGGTGTCATTCCAAGGCTCTTCTGTCACCCGGGATAAGTTGGGAGAACCTGCTGAGCGCTCGTCCCCCCTCTGCTGCCTTACAAGGACGAGGCCCAGGCCCGGGAAGGAGCCTGGACCAGGCTGGCACAGCTCCCAGATCCCTGTGTTTCCATCCCACCTTCGCTCCCACCTCCCGCTGGGAAGAGCCTCGGAGAAGCCGAGCACCCGACTCCGTGTTTTCTCCTCCCACTGGAGCAGGACTTTTTGGTTTTTAAAGCCAAACCCCTGCTTTGGATTTAAACTGAATTCCGTTGGGATGCAGGAACTGTCTGAATTCCATGGGAATGCCCTGCGGGAAGGGCTCGGGGTTGGGGAAAGGAAGGGGAGGATGTGCCAAACCCAAGGAAATCCATCTCTTTGTGAGGATGATGGATGTGCCCATCCTCTGCCTGGGGGTCCATCCCAGCACCCAAAAACACCAGGAAGAGCTCAGAGAGCTTCCAAGGACCCAACCCAGCATCCAACTGTTTTCCAAAGCCTCTGGTACCTCCATGTCCACCCAGCAGTGAGTCCAACCCCTCCATTCCACGCCCAGGGCTCAGCTCTGCTCCCCACATGGATACAAGGAAGAGGGATGGTGGTTTCCACTCTCCCCCAGAGCTATGGACAACCTGGATCCACTTCCAGCAGTGGAATCCCCATCAGGGCTCCTCCATCTCCCAGGAGGAAGGTCCACAAAAGCCTCGGAGACACCTGGAGGTGCCAGAGCACTGGATGGCACATTCCCAAGGGTGAATCCTCTCTTCCCCTCTCCATCAGCTCCCTCAACCCAGCGGTGGCTCCATCAGGAGGCATGACACTTTAAAATAAACCAGGACACAAGACCTGGAAGGGGAAAGATCCGGAGGAGGATCCGGTCGGGAAGGAAACCGTTTAATCCAGCAAAAAATGAGTCTGTCCCACTTTTTCCTACCTGTCCAGCTCCTCCTTGGCCCATCTCCACTTGGAAGGGGGGTTGGGGTGGTGTCCATCACCTCCCACCTCCGTTGGGTGACGCCTCTTCTGGGGGTGCAGGAGTTTGCACCGGACACCCTTGGGACAGACGCCCTTCTTGGCAAAGTCGGGACAAACCAGAGTGTGCTTCTTCTTGCACTGCCAGGGAAGGAGAGAGTAGGGGTTGGGAAAAGCGGGAAAACCCCCATGGGAGCACGGGAAGGGCTCCTTCAGGTGCCACTGACACCTTGCTAAAGGGAGAGAAGGATGATACTCCCTCCTCCGTATCAAAATCCTGTTCCACGCCAAAACGCTCCTACAAAGACTGTTTTCCCCCCGGATGCTCCACACTCACCCACGGTTTTCCAAGTGATTTCATGGATCCAAACCGCCAAGGCCTTGATGGCAATGATTTACCCCCGAGGTGGTGATGGTGGGAGGTCCCAAAGAGGTTAATTGGGCTGGAGAAGTTGGTTTTGGAGAGGACACGGTTGTCTCAGACACTGCTGGGACTTGGGAAGAGCAGGAACAATGTCCTTTTAGGATTTATTTTGGGATCGCTGCCTGGCCCTGAGGAAGGTGGCTGAAGGCTGGAGCTCAACCTGTTCTGGAAATGGGTTTGGTTGATGCTCTCCCATCCCAGGAAGCTTAGTGTGGCCATGGAATGGGGCTGGAAAAATGACGGCATTGAGATGTTCATCCCTAAAGTGCTTCTGGCACTTCCAGACCCGCCGGTGGGAGGGAGCTCCAGAGCTTCCCCACAAGGCTTCCCGCTGGGAAGGGGCACTTCCTGGCAGTGGGAAAGGCAGGGAAGAGAGGCAGGCAGGGAAGAGGAGATGCCTTCAGGTGGGGTTTCCCTCGGGGTGAATGTTGGTGGGGGGAAAGGAGAAGGAACAACATCTCTCTAATCTCCCACTATTCTCAACACCCAGCAATCCAGAGAGCGAATCCCAAGGGATGCAGGTTGGGAGCAGGTCCTGGAGCCCTGTCAGTCCCACTCCCAGCCAGGATACTCCATCCCACCCGGTTTGGCTTTTACAGGAAGCACCAGGTCGGGATATCCATGGTGAGGCTCAACCCATCCCACACGGCACCACCAAGGATTCCCAGCACCAACATTCCCTTGGGGACCCTCTNCCAGGATGCTCCATCCCACCCAGTGTGGCTTTTACAGGAAGCACCGGGATTACACAGCACCACCAAGGATTCCCAGTGCCAACATTCCCTTGGGGACCCTCTCCACAAGGAAAGTGCGTTTTTCCAACCACCCCGGGCCCTTCCAAACCTGGATGCCCACCCAGCACTTTCAGTGGCTCCAACTTTGCACAGATTTCGGAGCAACCAGGATAAATCCATGGGAAAGGAAACACAGGGAAGGTCTGAGCTGTGGGGGAGCTCCTGCCCTTTTCATGGAACGTGACTCTGGGGCCACGGGAGCAGCTCCCCATGCTGACCTTTGGGATTAACGGGATCCCTGCTGAGCCCTGGGAGAGCTCTCCTGGAAAAGGCAGAAGGGTTTGGCAGCTCTGCCTCCCGGGGACCCGGCACCGGAGCGAGGAGCTCGTCTGCCGGAGGTTGGGATGGTGCTGAGCAGCGGGAGGGCTGGGATGCAGATGGACACCCATGGATACAGTGGCTCCGTGGAGGGGGGGGATGGTGCTGGTTTTCCACTAAAAATTCACATAAACCCCCCATTTCTGCGACTTTCTGCCTCTGTTGGAAGCCAAGGGACAACTTGAAAGTTGAGTTGTGGCTCTGCCACTACTCCAAAATCAGAGAAACATGGAATTCATGGAATGGATTGGGTGGGAAGGGACCTGAAAGATCATGGAATTCCAACCCCCTGCCATGGGCAGGGACATCTTCCAGTATCCCAGGTTGATCCAACCTGGTCTGGAACACTTCCAAGGATGGGACAGCCACAGCTTCTCTGGGAATTCTATTCCAACCCCTCACCACCCTCCCAGCCAAGAATTCCTTCCGGATATCCCATCCAGCCTTCTGGCAGTGCAAAGCCATTCCCTGTGTGCTGTCCCCCCATCCCTTGTCCCCAGTCCCTCTCCAGCTCTCCTGGAGCCCCTTTAGGCCCTGGAAGAGGCTCCAAGGTCTCCCTGGAGCCTTCCTTTCTCCAGGTGAACATTCCCAGCCCTCCCAACCTGGCTCCGTAGGCTCCTGTCTCCATTTTCCTCGTTTTCCCACCTCACCTGCAGACAGGACACATCCTGGACCAAAGACAAACACTTGGAAAAGGCAGTGACAGGACAGGAATTCAAACACAGGAATTTCTTCCAAACCATTAATGAGAAGAAAAGCAAATCCCTTCCCCTGAAAACTGCCTTAAAAACAACCAAAACAAAATTAGGGAAGAGGAAAAATAAAGGCACGAGACTGTGGGGATGAGCAACCCCCTGGTGCTGGTCTGGTCCAACCATCCCAGTTCCTGGAATCACTGAATATCCTCAGTTGGAAGAACCCCCCCCAGGAATCATTGACTCCAAACCCCGGCTCTGCCCAGAACAACCCCACAAATCCCTGACAAGTGAGACCTGGATAGAGGTTTCCAGCCCTAAAAGGGCTTGGAAAGGAGAAGAGCGGGGAAAAAAAGAGCCTCGGCCTCCAAAACCCCACACGGATGCTCCGCTGAGGGATGAGGCTGTTCTGGGGGAAAGCTAAAAAATGTGGCTACAAATCCCTGTGGGATGGGACAGTGCCGGGATCGGGATGCGCCACCTCCCCGGAGCTCTGACCTCCGAGTCAATCCCATGTTTGTTGGCTCCACGGCAAAAAGATCCTTCATAAAGAAAACAAACTAATCCCGGGGCCGCGCCCCCGGCTCCGGTTTCCAAAGGGCTTTTCCCTCCTTCCGGAACACCCCGTCCACATCCCGCTGTTTTGGGGCCGGCATGGCCAGGCTTGGGATCACCTCCCCGCTGGAAAAGCTCCTTCTGTTTATTTACAGCGGCCTCCCCCGCTCCCCGTCCCGCGTTCCCAGGGTTTGCCATAGGGAATTTTTGCTTCCCGCCGCGCGCCAGCCGGGCCGAGGCCCAGCCGGGGCTGTGGGGTGGGGCTGGGGGTCATCTGATCCCTTCCACCTGTCGGGGTGGCTAATTATACTCCCCCACCCCAAACCCCGGGACCCCTGCCAGCCCACAGGTTGGGCCATAAAATGGGGGGGGAGGAGAAGGGGGGGGGGGGAATTCCAAAGGAAAAGCCACCGAACGCCTAAAAAGCTCCGGGGTGAAACCTCACCCCACCTTCCCGCTCCCGGGATGGAGGGGCCAGGATCCCGCTGATGATCCCGCTGAGGGGTTCCCCCTCAGCCTGCTCAGGGGTTGGGATGGTGCCCAGCTGGCACTTCCCGTGTCCAGGACAACTCCCTGGCTGCCAAGGAAGCTCCGGGTGAAGTCCAAGGTGCCGTTGGCCTTAAATGGTCCAACGGGTCCCGACGCACCCCGGAGAGTGGGATTGGGATGAGGGGGTTGGCAGGGCCCAGCCTTCTTTAGCACGGAGCTGGCAAAGCAGCAGGAGGAGGAGGAGGAGGAGGAGGAGGAGGCAGCAGCTGGTGGAAGGGCCTCGGGAATGATGTTAATGGAGTTTTTCCATGGACAAACTTGGCAGGAGGAGGGGGAGGGCGGGAGGGAGGCCAAGCCGGGTTACTGGGCCAACCACCCAGCACCCAGTGACCTGGTGGGGAGGAGAGATCCCATCCAGCCCAGCATTCCCAAGCACTTTACCCAGGGTGAACTTCCCAGGTGTCTCCAGGCTTTATCCCACCCCCCTGCTCCATTCCCAGATGAGGGACAGGAGATGGGCTTTGAGGATCCTTGGGAGGCCCCTCCCAACTTGGAATATTCAGCGATTCTGGGAAGAGACGGCAAAGTGCTGGATCATCTTCCCATCTCCTTGGACCCGGGTCCAAGTCCTACCGCTCACCGTGGCGGACACAAATCCCACCAGCCGGACTTTTTGGGAGAGGGGAGCACCAAAACCACGAGTTATTCCCCCAAAACTCAAGCGCCTCAACTCTGGTTATTTCCTGGTTTTTAAAAACCCCTCTTGACCATCCCACGGGGCTTTCCCGGAGCTTTTCCAGGTATCCCCAGGGTCGAGCAGCAGGATTAACCACCGGGATGACCTGTCAGGTTGTTTTAATGTCCCCCCATGAGTGGGGGAAGCGGCGGCCGGAGGTGCCGGAGCGTTTTCCTGACGCCGCTCCAAAATGGATTTGTTTTTTTCCCGATGGCTTCCCAATAATTGGGTGCAGATGGAAACAGCCTCAGGAAAAATTAAATAAAAAAAAAAAATCCCAGCTCCCACCCTGTGGAGGACAACACATCCCCAACATCGCCCAGGCTGCGGAATAACCAGGGAGGAATTTAACCCAATCCGATGGGATTTGCTCCCAAAAAAAGGTTTCTGCCCTCCAAACAGAGCTTGGAAATGCCTGATTTATGATGGTCTCCTCCAAACCCTCCCTAGGATTTGGGATCTAAATGCTCTCTAGGATCTACCACCAAGCCAGGAACCTCCTCCCTCAGAATTTGCTGGGAATGAAACAACATTTGAGCTGAAATTCCTCCGGAGCTGGAGAGAGAACAGGATGGAAAATCACAGGGAAAATCATATTTATGGGGCAGAAAAGTAGCTGGGAGGGGAATCCCACCCTGCAGGGGTTTGGAACGAGATGGTCTTCAAGGTCCCTTCCAATCCAAGCCATTCCATGATTCTGTGGATCAATGGCTCAGCTTGCCGAGGGGGCACCCAATCCCACTATGTCATTAATGAAGATGTTAATTAGCACTGGTCCCAGTAGGGACCCATTTGTTACTGGTTCCCAGCTGGACACCGAGCCATTGGCTGTAACCCTTTGGATGTGGCCATCCAGGCAAATCCCCAACCTGCTGCCTGTGGAATTCAACCATTCCCTGACCTGCTTTGTTGAGGAATTCCATTCCCATCACAATCCCAACCATCCCATCCCAGAGCCAGCTTCCTGTGGGAAAGCCATCAATGGGAATTACAACCTCAAAGCATCACCACTGGGGTGGGAAGAGGAAAATTCCCACTGGACATCCCCAGGAGTCTCATCTCCATCAGGGATCACGAGGCTCCACCGTGTGTGCACGATTCCAGGTGGCTCAGGGAAGGATTCCAATGGGATCCAGGGGTTCTTTAGGAAGAGCACTGGCAGCAGGGCAAGGGAGATGGTCCTGCCCCTCTCCCGAGCCCTGGGGAGGAACACCTGGAATGCTGTGTCCGGGTCTGGGCTCCTCGGCTCGGGAGAGACATGGAGCTCCTGGAAGGTGGTTTTCCTGCGCAGGTGCCGAAGGGATGGAGCATCTCCAGGATCAGGAAAGGCTGAGGGAGCTGGGGCTGTTCAGTCTCCAGAGGAGACACCGAGAGGGGACCTCCCCAACATCTCGGAGGGAGCAGAGGATGTTCCAGGCCCTGCTCCGGGGGGGACCCAGCGATGGCACAAGAGGAATGGGAAGCAACTGATGCCCGGGAAGTTCCACCTGGACACGAGGAAGAGCTTTGCTGGGCAGTGACCCAGCACTGAGGAGAGACCAGAGAAGGGCTGGAGTCTCCTTCCCTGGGGATATTCCAGACCCATGTGGACACAGCCCTGTGCCCTGTGCTGTGGGATGGCCCCGCTGGAGCAGGGAGGTGGCACCAGGTAGAATAAAATCATAGAATCACAGAATGGATTGGGTTGGAAAAGACCTCAGAGATCATCAAGTCCAACCCTTGGTCCAACTCCAGTCCATTTACCAGATCCTGGCACTCAGTGCCACATCCAACCTCAGTTTAAAAACCTCCAGGGACCGTGAATCCACCCCCTCCCTGGGCAGCCCATTCCAGTGCCTGACCACTCTCTCTGGAAAGAATTCCTTTCTAATCTCCGGCCTAAATTTCCCCTGGCAGAGCTTAAACCCCCTTGTCCTATTGCCTGGGAGAAGAGACCAATCCCCCTCTGGCTCCAACTTCCCTTCAGGGAGTTGTAGAGGGTGATGAGTTATAGAGAGTGATGACATGACCCGATGGGGGCCCTTCCAGGGGCCGTGGGGATCCTCCGACAGCGGAACACAAACGGGGCCAAAGGGACATTCCAGACAGGAAGCAAAGGCAAAATCTGCTCTTTTTTGGGTTCATCTCTGCAGAAGTTCAGGTTGAAATCAAGAACTTGCTGCCCCATCACTAAGTTCCCACTTCACGCCCTGATTCAGCTGCTGCTTCCCCCCCACCCCCAAGCCCCCAAAACTTCCTAAATTTAATATTTTGTGAGGCACCTCCTTCTACAGACTGTAAGAGAGAGAAAACCCCCAGCCTGGGATTGATCTCAGCACAATTACCCACAAATTCCTGGGCTATTAAACCCTTCCAGGTCATCCTGATAAGCCCCATATTCAACATAAAGATGTTGAAGATGCCACAATTAAATTGAAGCTGCAATAAGAACCCTCATTATGCCATTACAGCCCTCCAGGAAATAAGATACAACTGGAAAGCCACCAGATTTCCATAGAGATATCCAGGTAGGATTGGCCATGGAAGAATCCTGAAGGGTTTAAAGCCTCCTCTGGAGGCCACAAAGTGTTTCCAACGGGAAGATCCCGTGGCCAGGATGGAGATTTATGGTTTATTTTCAGCAGCATCGTTGCCCAGCGGAGATGGACAAGGACTCAACATTCCCAAATCCATCCTGGACGACCCCTCATGACCTCCAAAGCAGCCCCCACTGCCAGCCCTACACATTTCTTTTTATTTTAAATAAAGATTTTTTCCTTACTAATCAGTTTGGTGGCTGAGAATTTCTGCTGCCTTTTATGGGGGGGGAGGGGAAAAAATAAAACCCAAATAAAGCTCCTAGAAAACATCTGTCAACCAGAGCCAAAACGAAGGAAAAATGGGATAAAAGTTGCTTTTGCAGCTGATTTTCATAGGGCTGACTTATTATAAAAGAGCCATCAAAGGCAGAGCTCCCCATCAGCTGTTTTGGAGATGTTGTGGAATTCTGGAATTGTTTAGGTTGGAAAAGCCCTCTGAGATGTCCCCATGTTAAATCCCTCCAGGGATGGGGATCCCACCTCTTCCAGTCTCCTCAACGTGCTCAGGGAAAAGCCAAGTTGGGATTAAACCCGGGACCAAAAGAGGGGGGAAAAAAGTCCCGGAAACACCAAGATCTGAGGGTGTGAGAGAGGAAAAACGTCATTTTAACCAGAAAGCAACAAAAAACCCCCTGAGAACACACAGCAGGGACAGAGCTGAGCTTCACCTTCCCAGGAGAAAAGATTAACAAGGACAAGGAGCCCGAGCTGCCGTTTTCCATCACGAATCCACGCCCTGGATAACGGACAGAAAACCCCCAAAAAGCACCATTTTAGTATCAGCTGCTGCTCTCACAGCTCTGGTGGCCCTTTTTCCTGAAGAAACGGGTTAAATCTGATGTGCCAGACACACCAAACGAGTTCATGGTGGGAAACTCTTCAACTTCCACCAGCGAAGGAGAAAAGAACCAAAACTGAGGGCACCCAAAAAAAACCCAAACCCAAACCCCCCCATGGGACAAGGAGGTTTCAGCTGAGGGGAAGAAAAATCCCCACAGCTGAATTTTCTGCAGCAAAATCGAGCGGTTGCTGCTGGGAAGAAGCACCAGAGTCCACCCAGGGGAGGGAAATGGTGCTTCCCGAGGAAGTGCAGCTTCCTTGGGAAGCGCAGGTTGCTCGGATCCACCCTCAACTCCGTGTTTGACACGGATAAGGAGCAAATCTCCGGGCAAAGGTCCCGCAGAAAGAGGGATTTTTTGGGAGGGCTGGTGCCAGGGATTCCAGAGGGATGTTGCAGGCAAGATCCCACCCCCCTCTCTTACCCATGATTTATTCCAGCATTTTTCATGGAATGGGAGAACAACTTCCCAGCAGGTTCCGTGGGGGGTTCCTTGATTCCAAACGGTTTTCCAGGTGCAGCAGTTGGAAAGGAATGGCCTGACTTGCTTGTCTTTGCTCCGGCACACTGGGAGTGCTGGAGAAATCCAGCACCAAGAGCTTCCCAAGTTTGGATTCTCATGTATCCCAGTAAGTACAGGAATGGTTTGGGTGGGGAGGGAGTGGAAAGGTCATGGAATTCCAACCCCCTGCCCCCGGCAGGGACATATCCCATTGTCCCAGGTGGCTCCAACCTGGCATTGGACACTCCCAGGGATGGGGTAGCCACAGCTTCTCTGGGAATTCCATCCCAGCCCCTCACCTTCCTCACAGGGAAGAATTTCTTCCCAGTATCCCACAGAAATCTCCCTGGTGCCTGTAGGACAAATCCCAAGGCAGCTGCTCCTTGGGATCACCTCTGGATGTGATCCAAGCGCTTGTGGTGATTCCCAGATCCAAGCCCTTGGCCATGCAGAGATCTCAGCCCATCAAATATGGTTTGGGTTGGGAAGGGACCTTCAGGATCATGGAATTCCAACCCCCTGCCAAGGGCAGGGACACCTTCCACTATCCCAGGCTGCTCCAAGTCCAGTCCAACAAGGCCTTGAACAATTCCAAGATGGAGAATCCACAACCACCCAATGTCTCCTCTCGCTGGGAGAGACTCCATTTCTCCCTCTCTCTTCCCACTTCCAGGGAAAGTCAGGGAGCTCCAGGAAAGGCAGGACAGAGGCCCCCACGGTGGGAATCTCTTCATGGCTTCAGCTGAGACACGGATGTCGCTGTGTTTAGGGATGATCCAGATATCCACAGGGATATCCAGATATCCACAGGGATATCCAGATATCCACGGGGATATCTGGAGCCGAGTTTCACCCACTGCTCCACCAAGCTCAAATTGCAGGTCCCTCCAATCCCTTTGGGAAGCACAAAAGGTGGAGAAATTCCCGAGCCATGACCCAGGAGCCCGTGGAAGGTGCTGGAAATCGAGGTCCTTTCACTGCCACCAGTTCCCCTTCCAGAAACAGAATCCCAGGATCATTTAGGTTGGAAAAGACCCCCAAGGTCATCGAGTCCACCCTGTGACCAACTAATTAATACTGGGGACGACATTTCCTTAATATGGGACCTGGTCTCCTACAGGAACTGCCCCATCTCCCAAAGGGTGGAGGGACTTGACCCTCTACAGCCCACATTCCCAAAAAAGGGATTTGGGAATGCCAAATTAAAGCTTTCCCCCTTAATCCTACATAATTCCCGATGAATCCGGAGCAGGTTGGCCCTGGTAGTTGGAGTTGCAGCCCAGGGGACGGGTCAAAGGCTTGATCCACTTGTCCTGGAATCCTACGAGACATCCCAGGAAACACTTCAGCGGCGCCACATCATAAATTATGGATCATAATGGACGTTTTTGATGGAAGCCTGATAAAAATCAGGAACTGCTCCTTTGGGGGGGAGCACAGGGAGGAAAACACCAGGGGGGGAAGAGCCCGGTGTGCCGAAATTTCAGCGTAAAACCACTGAAATCCCTAATTATTGCTCTCCTGGTTGGAGCTGATCCACCCAGGACGTCGCAGCGCTTGGAACCGGAGCTTCCCCCCCATTCCTGGGGCAGGGAAAGGCAGAACGAGGGAAGATTTACTCCCAGGCTGAATTATTCACCAGAAAAGGGAGTGTGCATCTTTAACAAGCCACCGTTTTATGAAGCAAGGTTAACATTTTTCCTCGATTCAGGAGAATATTATAAACTCTCCGGGGTCCATTTGAGGACTTTCCGCTCGGAGCAAAAGGCCCGGACTCAGCACTTTTGATATTATTTAGAGAATAAAATTAACCCTCAATGGCCCAGGCCGGTATTTTCCTCCTTCCCAGCTGAATGTGGCCCTCTCAGCAATTTCTCCCCATCCATAATTACGGGCTGCTATCCATCATCCCGAGGAGAAACGCTTTCCCGACGGCTCCCAAAGTGACGCCGTAAGCACTTTTCCTAATAGAATAAATATTCTAACTACCTCTTTGATATTTTCATTTAAATTGCAATAGTTTAGAAATAATTGGCAGGCCCCCCCCGCCTGCGTGGTCGGCGTGGTGCCGGAGGTGAGGGAGGGCAGGATTCCCGCGTTTTCCAAATCCGAGGAATTGCTCGTCCCGCGCTCGGTGCCCTCCGTGAGCTGACACCAGAAGGAATTAAGCCCAGATTAATTTATTAGGGCCTCCCTTCACTGCTGATGTGCTGCTTGCCCTAAAACTCTCCCTTTTGGCTTTTTTTCCCCCCCTGGTTTTTGCTCCGTGGCAGTTTTTCCTTGGGAAAAAGTGGGAATTGGCAGCGCCAGGTTAAAGGTTGTACTCGATGGGCTTCCAGGTCTTTCCTGACCTAAATGATCCAGTTTTTCCACCCAAGGTCATGTTTGGATTCTGGGAGAGGGGGTGACACCACAGGGATGGGAAGTGGGCACCCACAGCCAACAGGAGCCACAGGGATGGAGAAAAGGAGGAGAAAAGGAGGAGAAAAGGAGGAGAAAAGCCCTTTGGAGCTCCAGCAGATCCAGCTGCTCATCCCAGCATCTTCCCCAGTGGAAGGGAGGAAGAGATTCCAGGAGCAGCAAGTCTCAGCCCAGTGTGGTTGGGTGGACATCAGTTAAGGTGCTGTCGGCTCATGGAAGTGGATGAACCGATCCAGGACGTGGATGGGATGTTTTTTCCATAGGAAAAGCATCCCAGAGGTGCTGCTTCCCTCAGAGGGAAGCAGGCTGAGGAAGAGGATGGCTGCCATCCTCCCCCTGGGGCTCAGAGATGGGCCAACAGTGCACAGGAATTCATGGAATCATGGAATGCTTTGGGTGGGAAGGGACCTTTAATGGTCATCCAGTGCCAACCCCTGCCATGGGAAGGGACATCTCCCACTGTCCCAGGTGGCTCCAGCCTGGGTTGGGATACTCCCAGGGATCCAGGGGCAGCCACAGCTTCTCTGGGAATTCTATTCCAACCCCTCACCACCCTCCCAGCCAAGAATTCCTTCCCAATATCCCACCTAACCCTGGGAAGCCATTCCCTGTGTGCTGTCCCTCCATCCCTTGGCCCCAGTCCCTCTCCAGCTCTCCTGGAGCCCCTTTAGGCCCTGGAAAGGGCTCCAAGGTCTCCCTGGATCCTTCTTTTCTCCAGGCTGGACATTCCCAGCTCTCCCAGCCTGGCTCCAGAGCAGAGGGGCTCCAGCCCTTGGATCCTTTCCGTGGCCTCCTCTGGATTTGCTCCAGCAGCTCCACCCCCTTGTGAGGACCCAGTGAGGACCTGAGCTCGCTGCCACTCCCTTCTCCCACCCCTTACAAACAGTGGGGGAGCCACAAGATGTTGGATAAACCCCAACATTCCATTTTTTTTGGCGCCTAAGAGCCCTAAAATTCCAGGGAAGCTGCTCTGCCTCAAGCTCTGCGCGTTCCGTCGGGTGCCGAAAGCTCCTGGATGAGGTTGGAACTCTCCCCAGGGTGCCCGGAACGTCCAAGCAGGACTTCACTGATCCAAGCCCGAGGATCCCCAGCACCTGGAGGTGGCTCCATGAATCCCCAGGAACATCCCTGGGCTCAGCTGGGAAGGGCTGGTCTTGCTCCTAAGACTAAGCCACAAGATTTAAGGCTCAAGTTTTAACCCCTCCCGGAGCCAGCGCGGAAAACAAGCTTCAACATCCATGGATTTTTTATGGAAACCAGGGAATCACAAGCTTTTTCCTTTCCCTCTGTTTAGGGGATGGGTTTTCTGGGCAGGTACAATCGGACACGGGGAACATGGACACCCCGGAAAGGCTCTTCCCGGGAAACACCAGCACAACATTTATCCGAGCTGAAGCCTCGGATTTCATTCCTATTTTTTTTTGCCCTGCCTGTAAACCCCCTTTTCCACAACCCTCTGGAAAAGCACAGGACTCCTGTTCATCTCTGGGCCTCCAGACCTCAGTTTTCCAGCCTCGTGGCGCCGTCGGAATGTCGCGTTCGCACCCCGGGATAAACCGGGATAAAATTCCTTACCTTTTCTCCCATGGGACAATATCCCTTGAGGAAATCCTGGCACACCTCTGCCTTCCTGGACACGTAGACGTGGCTGTAGGGGCAGTTGCTGTTGCTGCAGATCCCCTTCAAGTAGTAGGAACACACCGGCATCTGGAAGAGGGGGAGAGAGATCCATCAGCATTCCCACGGCTCCGGAATCATTCCAAGTTCCCCAGGGAGGAAACAAAGAGAAACCTTTTGCCAGTCACTGATCCCAGAGGGATTTTTAGCTCTTCCACTGGTGTCCTGCAAGGAAAACACATCCCTGATGTCCCGGGGTGTTTATGGGCCCAGCTCAATCCCTTGGGATGCTGGAGGGGGTGAAAAGTATGGGATCAATCCCTTGGGATGCTGGAGGGGCTGAAAAGCATGGGATCAATCCCTGGGGATGCTGGAAGGGTGAAAAGCATGGGATCAATCCCTGGGGATGCTGGAAGGGTGAAAAGCACGGGATCAATCCCTGGGGATGCTGGAGGGATGAAAAGCATGGGATCAATCCCTCGGGATGCTGGAGGGGTGAAAAGCATGGGATGCATGGGATCAATCCCTTGGGATGCTGGAAGGGTGAAAAGCATGGGATCAATCCCTGGGGATGCTGGAAGGGTGAAAAGCATGGGATCAATCCCTGGGGATGCTGGAAGGGTGAAAAGCATGGGATCAATCCCTGGGGATGCTGGAGGGGTGAAAAGCAGGGAGCAGCCACCAGGAGGGGAACGGGGTCCGTAGGGCACAGGGAAGGGATGGAGGAATCACGGCACACCTGGAGAACGTCATTCCCGAGGGATGGCGCAGCCATGGAGGTGGGAATGGCAGCAAGAGGGATCAGCGTCCCCTGAGGGGTTCTGGCCACCACAAAGGCCAAAATCTCATCCTGGGGGTGCTCCCCCATTTGGCTTTTCCATGGATAAAGGCACAGGGTGGGTCCTACAACTTCCACAAGGATTTTGGGGAGGCTGCACCTTTCCAAGGAACTCCCACCAAGGGCTGGGAGCGATGGGATGTCCCTGTGGGATGCTCCAGGAGGGATATCCCAGGAGGGAGGGAAAAGACACGGAGATCCCAGGCTCCTTCCAAATCCAGACATTTGGAAAGGGAAGCATTGGATCCAGGAGCACAGCCCCTGCTCCCACAAATCCCATTCCCGAGGCACCACAGGGAAAACCAACAGAGCAGGGTCCAAATTTCACCTCGTGCCAGCTGTTGGAATTAACCCAGAATTCCCAGCCTGCTGGATATTCCAACATCCTTAACTCACCCCCTACCACAGGCAGAATGTGCTGACATGATCCAGCTCCTCCTGCTCCGCCCACATCCCAAATTTCCTCCCTGCTCAGCATGGGATCAATCCCTCCACTCATGGGCAGCATCCCAGTCCTTTCCCTCTCCTCCAGCCTCCTTTCCCTCCAGACTTCTTCCCTTCTCCTCCAGGCTCCCTTCCCACTCCTCCATGGTCCTTTCCCTTTTCTCCGGGCTGCTTTCTCTCTCCAGGCTCCTTCCCTTCTCCTCCAGGCTCCTTTCCCTCCAGGCTCCTTTCCC
>VYXB01002400.1:31022-46232 GCA_013397135.1 Pachyramphus minor
CTCTCCAGGCTCCTTTCCTTCTCCTCCAGGCTCCTTTCCCTCTTCTCCAGGCTCCTTTTCCTCTTCTCCAGCTTCCCACTCCTCCAGGTTCCTTTCCCTTTTCTCCAGGCTGCTTTCTCTCTCCAGGATCCTTCCCTTCTCCTCCAGGCTCCTTTCCCACTTCTCCATTGTCCTTTCCCTCTTCAGGCTCCTTTCCCTCTCCTCCAGGCTTCTTTCCCTCGAGGCTCCTTTCCCTCTCCTCCAGATTCCTTTCCCTCTTCTCCAGGCCCTTTTCCTTCTTCTCCAGGCTCCTTTCCCATTTCTCCATTGTCCTTTCCCTCTTCAGGCTCCTTTCCCTCTCCTCCAGGTTCCTTTCCCACTCCTTCAGACTCCTTTCCCTCCTGGCTCCTTTCCCACTTCTCCAGGCTCCTTTTCCTCTCCTCCAGATTTTCCCCCCTTCTCCTCCGGGCTCCTTCCCTTCTCCTCCAGCGCCACAACATTCCCCAACCCCACAACAACCCCGGGCGGGGACTATCCAGGGAAAACAAACAAATCCCACAACCCTCATCCCTGAAGGGCACGGGGAGGGTTTATCCGGAGCCGCGAGCGAGGTAAGAAAACAAAAGGGACGCTCGATAAAAAAAAAAGGCAGAAGAGTTTATCTTTAATCGCCTTTTAAGCTCCGACATTCCCGAAAGGACAAGGCTCGGGGGCCAACGACTCCCTTAATGCGCCTTTTGATGGAGAGCCCGAATTAGCTCCAATAAAAAGGGATAATAAAGGCGGTTCTACCCTCCCCCAAATCGCAGCCCCTCCCGGCTGCCGAGCCCGGGCCATTATCGAGGGGCAGCTCGATTAAAAAGCTCCCCGCTTTTAATTAACCTTCTCTGCGCCCCCGGCCCGGCCGCACAAACAACTCCCCGCCTTCGTTCCCGGCGGCTCCGGCTCCGGGAGAGGCGCTTTTAATGATCCCAAACTCCCGGTGGCTCCCGGGCGGACTTGGGAAGCTCCATTAGGGAGGGGAAAAATGCTGATTCCTCTCCGAGCTCCTCAAGGGGAAAAGCTGTTGGAGCAGCTCCCCTGCTCGCTCGCGGGCGCTGGGGTCTCTCTGTCGCTGCTGGAGGGATCCAGGGCTCTCTGATCCCACCCTGGAGAATTCCCTGCTCTGCCCTGCAATCCTCTGGGGAGCAAAATTCCCGAACTGCCGGTTTTCCCTCTCCCCCAGGCTCCTTCTCCTCTCCAGGGTCCTTTCCCTCTCCTCCAGGCTCCTTTCCCTCCAGGCTCCTTTCCCTCTCCTCCATGACCCTTTCTTTCTCCTCCAGGTTCCTCTTCCTCGAGTATCCTTTCCCTTTTCTCCAGGCTCTTTTCCCTCTCCTGCTCCTTTCCCTCTTCTCCAGGCTCCTTTCCCTCTCCTGCTCCTTTCCCTCTTCTCCAGGCTCCTTTCCCTTTTCTCCAAGATCCTTTCCCTTTTCTCCAGGATCCTTTCCCTTCTCTTCAGGCTCCTTTCCCTTTTCTCCAGGCTCCTTTCCCTTTTCTCCAAGATCCTTTCCCTTTTCTCCAGGATCCTTTCCCTTTTCTCCAGGCTCCTTTCCCTTCTCTCCAGGATCCTTTCCCTTTTCTCCAGGATCCTTTCCCTTTTCTAAACCTCTTTTAGAACCATTGTGTGGGGAGGGGCTGGGCCAGAATTCCCAGAAAAGCTGTGGCTGCCCCATCCCTGGAAGCATCCCAGGCCAGGTTGGAGCACTCTGGGATAGTGGGAGATGTCCCTGCCCATGGCAGGGGTTTGGAGCTGGATGACCTTCAAAAATCCCTCCCAACCCAAACCATTCCATGGTTCTGTCCCGATCCAGGAGCCCCAAGAGCTTGGGAAGCAAAGCACCAACTCAGCTGGAAGGTGAAGGAGAACCTTCCCACAACCCCCCCCCATCCCTTGGAATGTCATACACACCTTGTCCTTGGACACCTTGTGGGAAAAGGGGCAGGTCCCATCCGTCTTCTTGCAGGTGCCACGGAGAAACCTGGAATTACAGCGGATGGAGAGGGCTGAGCACGGGGTGGGTCCCAAACCACACAAACACTCGTCGCTGAGACCCATTTCACGCCCTAAATTGGGGAAAGTTCCTCCTGTTAGGAGAGCAGATTCCTGATGGATCTGGTTCTCTCATCCCATTTGGCTGCTCCTTAGTTGGCAGAGCAAGGGCTGCACCCCAAAACTCAGGGATGACGCTCCCAGAAGGAGGAATGTCCTTCCGAGAGCCCCGATTCCTCCGGGATGGAGTCACCATCCCTGGAGTGTTCAAGGTGAGTTTGGATGAAGCTTGGAGCAACCTGGGATAGCAGAAGGTGTCCCTGCCCATGGCAGGGGTGGTTTGGAATTCCATGATCTTGAAGGTCCCTTCCAACCCAAACCATTCCATGACTCCACAATTCCATTCCATGAGGTGCCGGATGAAGCTCCGGGAGGAGCTCCGGATGGGAGCGGCCGAACTCCAGAAGGAGCAGAGGTGGGCACAGGACAGGACCCAAGATCCCAAAGCACGTGAGGATGTTTGGGAGCCAGAAGTTTTCCCAGGAGCTGCCACTGCCACAGGAGATTCACAAAATTAAGCGATGATGACGGAAAACTAAAGATTGGGATTGGGGCTGAAGGTGCCGGGAGCAGGGGACACAACCAGGGTTGTCCTCCAGTGATCCATGGAAACGGGGCAGGATGGAGATCCTGAAGCCCTCAAGGAGCAGCAACTCCTAAAGCAGGCAAGGAGCCGTGGGATGTGTTTTGGGAGAGGTTGTGAGGAGTGAAATCCGTTAAACCCCCCCCATAAATCACCTTTCCCTCTTCCGTGATCTCCCACCGAGCCCGGTGCAGCTTCCAAGCGATCCCGGCACAGCAGCAATTTTATGGAGAAATTACTCCGGGAGTTCATCAGCGGATTTGGCTTTTCTGCACTTTTTAAATGACTAATAATGGAGTTTAATCAACTCCTGGGCAGGTCTAACGAGCTGGCAACGGGAGTCTGTTCTCCTGGAATTAATCATCCGCTCTCGGAGCTGCACGACGGCACCGGGAATCAGATCTGTTGTACGGATCCGAGCGGATCTGGGAAGTGCTGCCCCAGGAATCACCTGGTGTGTGGTCAGGGAAGGGTCTCGAGTCCCTCAGTTCAGAAGAGAAGGATCCAGGGAGAACTTGGAGCCTCTCCCAGGGCTTAAAGGGGCTCCAGGAGAGCTGGAGAGGGACTGGGGACAAGGGATGGAGGGACAGCACACAGGGAATGGCTTCCCACTGCCAGGGGTTTGGGTGGGATATTGGGAAGGAATTCCTGGCTAGGAGGGTGGGGAGGGGCTGAGATGGAATTCCCAGAGAAGCTGTGGCTGCCCCTGGATCTCTGGAAGTGTCCAAGGCCAGGTTGGAACACCCTGCGATAGTGGGAGATGTCCCTGCCCATGGCAGAGGGGGCTGGAATTCCATGACCCTCAAAATTCCCTTCCAACCCAACCCACAGATGAACAAGGGCTTTATCTTCCCTGTTTTGCCAATGCTTGGAAATAAATCACCCATTACTAAAGCAGGACAATTATTTCCAGGATATTTTGTCCCCAGGTGCTGGGACAGAATTCCCAGAGAAGTTGTGGCTGCCCCATCCCTGGAATTGTCCCAGGCCAGGCTGGAGCAACCTGGGACAGCGGGAAGTGTCCCAGGGGTTGGAACAGGATGACCCTCCAAAACCGCTTCCAACCCCAACCATTCCGTAATCCCACGACCTCTTCCTGCAGATCCCTCCCAACCCTCATCCTGCCCAAGAACACCCATTCCTGTGATCCTACAACATCCTCCCACCCCGTTTCCCTTCAGGATATCACTCCAGGAGGCACCAGAGCCCACCACCAACATCCCTGGTGGCTTCCAAATCCGCCCCTACCTGGTGCAGACGGCGACTTTCTCGGGGTCGTGGATGTAGGGGCAGCTCTGGCCCCGGTTGCACCTCCCGAAGCGGTTGTAGTACATGCAGTATTCCTTCTTCTTCTTCCTCTGCTTGGCCTGGCGGATGATGGCCAAGCTCCTCTGCACGGCACGGCTGGGGGGCAAGCACAGCCAGGCTCAGGGGGCACCTCCAATGCCAGCCCCATCCCCACAGGAGCCCCAAAATTCCCCTTGGACACCGAGATGTTTGGGAGTTCAGGGTCGTAAGCTCTCAAGGGTTTTTGGGTTTTGGCCCATTTTAGCCCAGATCGTTAAAAATGTCCCAAGATGACGCCAATGAAATCCCTCCCCACCTCCACATCCTCTGGTTTTGTGAGTTCCCAACATTTCTGGGGAGTAGGATGAGGAAGAAACATCAAAAATGTCCTTTTCCACGCTGGACTCGTGCAGCACAGGCTGAACAGCTCGGAGGGCACTTCAGGACGTGTCCCACCAGCTGCTCTGGTGCTGCTCATGACGTGGAGAAGACACTTCAACACCACTGGGGAGCCCAAAATTCACCTTGGACACCGAGATGTTTGGGAGTTCAGGGTCGTAAGCTCTCAAGGATTTTTGATTTTTGGCCAATTTTACCCCAAATCATTAAAAATCTCCCAAGATGACACCAAAGAAATCCCTCCGCACCTCCACGTCCTCAGGTTTTATGAGGGTGGGAGAGGCTTCCCACATTTTTAGGGAACAGGATGAGGGATAAACGTCCTGAGTTTCACCTTGCAGGAGTTCAGGCTCATAAAGTCTCAAGGATTTTTGGGTTTTGGCCAATTTTACCCCAAATCATTAAAAATCTCCATGATATTCCAGCTGGAAGGGTCCTTATCCAGCAGCTGTGGAGATGTGTGGGAGCAGGAGGAAGAAGGAAAGTCTTGGGATCCAGGTGGATGCAACAGAACAAAGAGTACGTTTGGTCTCTCCGAGCAGATAATTTGGGGGTAAAACATTTATCCAGGAAAAATCTGCTCTGGAGTCAGGCNCACATTTTTAGGGAACAGGATGAGGGATAAACGTCCTGAGTTTCACCTTGCAGGAGTTCAGGCTCATAAAGTCTCAAGGATTTTTGGGTTTTGGCCAATTTTACCCCAAATCATTAAAAATCCCCCAAGATGACGTCAATGAAATCCCTCCCCACCTCCACATCCTCTGGTTTTGTGAGTTCCCAACATTTCTGGGGAGTAGGATGAGGAAGAAACATCAAAAATGTCCTTTTCCACGCTGGACTCGTGCAGCACAGGCTGAACAACTTGGAGGGCACTTCAGGACGTGTCCCACCAGCTGCTCTGGTGCTGCTCATGACGTGGAGAAGACACTTCAACACCACTGGGGAGCCCAAAATTCACCTTGGACACCGAGATGTTTGGGAGTTCAGGGTCATAAGCTCTCAAAGATTTTTGGGTTTTGGCCAGTTTTACCCCAAATCGTTAAAAATCTCCCAAGGTGACACCAAAGAAATCCCTCCCCACCTCCACCTTATGAGGGTGGGAGAGGCTTCCCACATTTTTAGGGAACAGGATGAGGGATAAACATCCTGAGTTTCACCTTGCAGGAGTTCAGGCTCATAAAGTCTCAAGGATTTTTGGGTTTTGGCCAATTTTACCCCAAATCATTAAAAATCTCCATGATATTCCAGCTGGAAGGGTCCTTATCCAGCAGCTGTGGAGATGTGTGGGAGCAGGAGGAAGAAGGAAAGTCTTGGGATCCAGGTGGATGCAACAGAACAAAGAGTACGTTTGGTCTCTCCGAGCAGATAATTTGGGGGTAAAACATTTATCCAGGAAAAATCTGCTCTGGAGTCAGGCTGGGAATGCTGGGAATGTCCAGCCTGGAGAAGGGAAGGATCCAGGGAGACCTTGGAGCCCCTTCCAGGGCTTAAAGGGGCTCCAGGAGAGCTGGAGAGGGACTGGGGACAAGGGCTGGAGGGACAGCACACAGGGAATGGCTTCCCAGGGTTAGGTGGGATATTGGGAAGGGATTCCTGGCTGGGAGGGTGGGGAGGGGCTGGGCTGGAATTCCCAGAGAAGCTGTGGCTGCCCCATCCCTGGAAGCATCCAAGGCCATGTTGAAGCCACCTGGGCCAGTGGGAGATGTCCATGCCCATGGCAGGGGGGGTTGGAACTGCATCATCATTCCTTTCTCCTCCCACCCAAACCATTCCATGATTCCAAGACCCCGTGACAAAGCGACCCTTCCTACAGCCAGAATTCCAAAGGCCACAGCCCCATTTCAACATCGGAAAAGGAGCCTCCAAGGGCCACCAAAAACCTCCTTGTTGGTGCCTGAGGCACCTCCAAAGCTAAGACAAGGCCAGGCAGGATGTGGAATGATGATATGGAATATTTCTTGGCTGGAATTACGATATTAAAGAAGGTTCTTCCCATCGCTGACCCCTTTTTTTGGGATTCCTGAGTGGGTCCCCAGGATTCTGACCTGCACGGGGAACATTCCCAAGCTGGACTTCGGTACTAATGAACTAATTAATTGTGGGTCAGGAATGTGCTTTCCAGGTGCCACGTGGCAAAGTCCCAGTTGGGAATTCGGTGGGACGGAGGAAAGGAAAACCCACAGGTTTGAAGGGATAAACTGGGATGAGGGAGAACCCTCAAAATGCCTCTTAAGGATGACCTGGTCGATCTAAAAAAAGGGATTTTCCAAGCAGGATTTGCTCAGAGAAAGGTGCAGCTTTCCATTAACAACCTTTCCAAGCTTTTCCAAGCAGAATCCATTGCCTGGAATCCTGGCTTTCCCGTGGCTGAGTTACAACCACCCGGAAGCAGAAGCCGAGGAAAAGCAGCGGCTGCAGCTTCACCGAATAATTATCCAAACTCCTCGAGCTCCCAACACCCTCCCGAGCACGAATCCAGAGGGGGATTCCCCGGGAATACGGACCTGGCGATGTATCGGCACGAGGAGGATCTGGTCAGACCGGAGGGAGAGAGGCCGGGACTGGGCGTGGAGTGCAGCCTCAGAGCTGGAAACAGAGGAAAACACGGATCACTCCTGGGAATCAAGACATTTTATAGGAATTCACGTGGCCCTTGGATCCTTGATCCATAAAAATGATTGGAGGGATGGGATGGGATGGGATGGGTCTGCTTTGAGGAAAGGCTGGGAGAGGCAGGAATGTCCAGACTGGAGAAGGGAAGGATCCAGGGACAACTTGGAGCCCCTTCCAGGACCTAAAGGGGCTCCAGGAGAGCTGGAGAGGGACTGGGAACAAGGGATGGAGGGACATCAACTCTGGAGACGCTCCCGGATTTCTTATTTGGCCTCACAGCTGGTGCAGGGAGACAGATCCAGGCTAAAATCCCACCCATCTGGAGCACCCTCAGTACCCTCTGGAATGATGTTTCACGCTCCAAGCTCAGCAGGATGGGATACACCAGGAATCTGCTCCCCGGGGCAGTGGAAAAATCCCGGTAAATATTTAATATTCTGGAATAAAAGCAGAGACTGGGGGAGGAAAATGCTCTCCTGGTTTTGTGGCATCACTTTGGTTAAAGCACCCTGAAAATTCCACCTGGGAATCACAGAACCGTGGAGTGGTTGGGGCTGGATCACAGAATCATGGAATGGTTAAAGTTGGATCACAGAATCATGGAGTGGCCGGGTTTGGATCAGAGACTCATGGAATGGTCAGGGCTGGATCACAGAACCGTGGAGTGGTTGGGGCTGGATCACAGAATCATGGAATGGTTAAAGTTGGATCACAGAATCATGGAATAGTTAAGACTGGATCACAGAATCCAGGGGGGGTTGATATCCCAGACTTTTCAGGAGGCCCAAGGAGCCTAAATTTGGATTTCTGGAGTGCTTGCCAGCTTGGAATTCCCAGTTAGAGCCACTCCCAAGAGATTTGCATTAAAAAATCAACTAATAAACAAATTTTCCCATCAGAGGAAGGTGAACCTGTGGTGTTGGAATTGGGGGGAAATTTGGGATTTCAGAAGACACCGGAGAGTGGGATGAGGGTTAAATTCAAACACCAGGAATTCACTGCAGTCCGGCCTAAATCAAACAAAAAGCTGGAATGATACCCCCAGGGCTTGACTTTGGGATCTGGTTTGGGATCCAGACACAACACCGGGCACATCCCGGTCCCAATTCTTTTCCAAATCCCGGTTTCCTTCTCAGTTGCTTCCCAAGCAGGGAGAGAGCTGGATATCCGAGGAGAGCGACTCACACTTCCTTGATATTCTGAAAGCTGCAGGGATTTCAGTGACTGCCAGGGCCCTGGGAATGCTCCAAGGCAGTGGGAATGACACGGAGAGGGAGGGGGAAAAAGTCAGGAAAACAAGGAAAATAAGGAATTTCATCCCCCGTCGACGCAACAAGTGGTTTCCCCTCTCCCTCTCTCCCGACGATTCCGCCGGCTGGAAGAGCAGCATCCGTAAGGAAAACCCTCAGCCCGTGGAAAAAGGGGAGGGGGAAGGGGGGAAAGGGTTGTTCCTCTCCATATGCATCATCCCAACCTGACGCCGGCGGCTCCGGCGGCTCCCGGTGATTGTTGTACCTAATCCAGGCGGGAGGCTCCGGAGGGAGCGGGAGCTGTCGTGTTCATTAAACGCGTGATTACAGCCGTGATTAATCGCAGGGGCTCCAGCCCAGCTCCGGCTTTTTCCTCTTTTTCCCACCCCCCCCTGCTCCTCTGAAGGAATCCACAGCGTTTTCCTCAGCCTGATGTTCCAAGGTTCCGACAGAAAAGGGGGGGAAAAGGCACAATTTGTCCTTGTCGGAGGCTCCACGACCACGGATAATGGTTCAAACGAGGGGGTGGGGGTAAGGAAGTTCCTTAAGGGTCTTCCCATATCCCTGATCCCAAAACACAGCTCAGGGGGGTCCAGAACCATCTCCTGAATCCTGGTTTCTTCCCCATAACCCCAAAGTGCAGCTCAAGACATTTTCATATCCCTGATCCCAAAACACAGCTCAGGGGGAGCCCAAGTTCACCTCCTGCATCCTGGGGTTTTTTTCCATAATCCCAAAATGGAGCTCAAGACATTTCATATCCCTAATCCTAAAACAGCTCAGGGAGGTCCAAATCCATCTCCTGCATCCTGGTTTCTTTTCCATAACCCCAAAGCACAGGTCAATGGGATCTAGGTCCATGTTCATCTCCTGCATCCTGGTTTCTTTTCCATAATCCCAAAACACAGGTCAACGGGATCCAGGTCCAGATCCACCTCCTGCACCCTGGTTTTTTTTTCCCATAGCCCAAAACGCAGCTCAGGGGGGTCCAAATCCACCTCCTGCATCCTGGTTTCTTTTCCATAATCCCAAAACACAGGTCAACGGGATCCAGGTCCAGATCCACCTCCTGCACCCTGTTTTTTTTTTTTATCCCAAGACAGGGATAATCTATGGAACCCCATGGAAACAAAGAGGGTTTGACCCAAGCAGTGCCAGGCAGGAGCTCGGTTCCCCTTCCCGGTGCTCCCACTCGGGAATATCCACAGCGGGACCATCCCGTTTTCCCGCTCTTTATCCCCCCTCCCGCTCAGCCTCTTCCCAACACAACCTCGACCCTCTGGAAAAGGCTTCCCTGAGCCACTCCAGCCCCTCTAACAGTTCCCATTATCCCGCTTCTCCTCGGGAAGAGCCGAGCGATTCATCTCCTGGGTCCCTCCTCGGCTTTTCTTGCTGAAGCCAAAGTTTCTCCGGGAAATTTATTTCCTTAATTATTATTCATTTAAGAGGGTTCCGCGGATTCCGAGGATCAGCACTCGGAGCTGCCGGGGGTGATTTATTTCCCTCACCGGAGAGAAACAAGTCCTCGCTCCGGAAAAGGTACCAGGAAAAAGAAGGGATGAGCTGCCCGCTGGATTTTCCCTCTTTTCCTGCTCCGGTGTCCCAGGAATGTCCCCAGGGGGAGAGGTCACAAGGGTTTTATTAATGAAGAAACCTCAATTAACGAGCTCCAGGTTTGATGTTCTCCCAGCAGATGACGGGAAGGAGCCTGGATGGAGTTAGATCTGATCCCCGAAATTCCAGAGTTGAGGGATTGGGGGTTAAAAAGCGGGAATCCCAAAGGAATCTCAAAGCCAAGGGATTGAGATTGAAGGGGTCAAGGGATCCCACAATCCCAAAACCAAGGGATTGAGAATGAAGGGGTCCAGGGATCCCACAATCCCAAAACCAAGGGACTGAGATTGAAGGGGCCAAGGGATACCACAATCCCAAAAACCAGGGATTGAGATTGAAGGGGCCAAGAGATCCCACAATCCCAAAATCAAGGGATTGAGATTGAAGGGGCCAAGGGCTCACACAATCCCAAAACCAAGGGATTGAGATCGAAGGGGTTAAGGGATCCCACAATCCCAAAATCAAGGGATTGAGGTTGAAGGGACCAAGGGATCCAAGGGATTCCACAATCCCAAAGACAAGGCACTGAGACTGAGGGGCCATGGAATTAAGCTCAAAAGGGATGAGGGATTGAGGAATCCCAAAGAAAAGGGATTGGGTTTCAGAAAGAAAGGGACTAAGGAATCCCAAAGAAAAGGGATTGCAATTGAAGGGGCCAAGGGATTGAGCAATCCCAAAACCAAACTCAAAAAGGGCCAAGGATTGAGCTCAAAGGGGTTCAGGGATGGAGAAATCCCAAAGTCAAGGGACTGAGGTTGAAGGGGCCAAGGGATCCCACAATCCCAAAGACAAGACACTGAGATTGAGGGACCATGGAATTGAGATCAGGAAGGTTTGAGGAATCCCAGAACCAAGGGATTGACTGTAAAGGGGTCAAGGGATTGAGGAATCCCAAAACCAAAGAATTTACCTCAAAAGGGACCAAGGGATTGATCTTAAATGGTCCCAGGATTGAGGAATCCCAAAACCAAGGGAGTGAGGTTTAAGGGGCCAAGGGATCCCACAATCCCAAAACCAAGGGATTGAGACTGAAGGGGCCAAGGGATCCCACAATCCCAAAGACAAGGCACTGAGACTGAGGGGCCATGGAATTGAGCTCAAAAGGAATGAGGAATTCCAAAACCATGGGATTGACTGTAAAGGGGTCAAGGGATTGAAGAATCCCAAAACCAAGGGACTGACCTCAAAAAGGGCCAAGGGACTGACAAAGGTTGGCTCCATAGGACTTAAACCTCCCCCTCTGGGACCTCAGCAACGCAAGGCTCTGGATCCAACAGTCATGGATCAAAACTGAAACCCCCCAAAAACTGAAATCCCGCTGCTCACGGGGTCGGTTCCCACTTTCACCTCCCCAACCCCACCAGCCCTTCTCCCACCAAGCGCTTCCCAGGAGCTAAAAACCTCACTGGAGGGTGAGGAAAACCACACAGGTGAGGATTTGCCCACAGAAAAGCAGCCTGGACACTTGGAAAACCCCTTGGAGTGAGCCCCAGGTGCTGGTATCCAATTCCTCCCTCCGGAGCCGTGCCGAGATTGGGGTCAGGGCCGACGTCGAACCTTAAATTGTTTTCTGTTGCTTCCAATCTCGTCTTTTCCCTGCTGTTTTGACTTGGGAAACATTAAATTGCCCAGGACCTTTCCCTTCCCGGATTTCATGGAAATTCCTCAAGTGTCTGAATAACTCTTTGGTGGGAAGGAAGGAAGCGAAGGTTCCTTGGGAGTGGAGAAACCCAATTATTCCTCTGGTTTAATTAACTTAATGCTTCCACCCCACCCCGCTGCCCACTTCCTAATCCTTCTGCAAAGGGGAAAAAAATATATCCTGGGTGAAATGCCAGTTATCCCGAAGGGAAAGGGTTTTTCCATGTGGGATTCCACTGCACTGGGACCAGCAGTGAATGTTTGAACTCTGTTTTGAGGCTTCTCCATCCTTGACGGAGCTGCAAACTCCCGCTCTTCCCATTGCTCCAGGAGGTGGATGAGGTGCCCCATGGCTCCTGGGAATCCCAGGATTGATCCAGGGGTGCAGGAAGTGCATCCCCAGGACCAAATTTTAACTCGCCACTGGAATCCATCAATAAATTCCTTGACAGGAATGTGGATGGATCGGCCAGGAACAACCAGCATCACCACTCCTGGCTGTGGAGACAAAACACCTCCCCAGTAAATCCAGGGAAACAGAAAAATTAGAAGCCTCTGGAAGCAAACTCCAAGTTGTTAAAATCTTGGGAGTGTTTTCCTTCTCTCCACGGATCCAAAGATGTGGAATCTGGTGAAGGAAGGGAAGGAAAACTTGTGTTTTTTCCCATCTTTNACTTTGGCAAGTGTCGAAAATATAAATGTGGGAGGGTTTGTCGATGATGAGAACACGCAAATCTTGTGCCCTGCCAGGTCCAGTTATCCCAAAGGAAGAGATGCCAGTGCCTGTGGAATTCACCCTCGGGAAGGAGGAGGAATTACAGGGAGAGACGGAAGATGACGCGGAAATACTGACAGTTCCTCGGTTTTATGGTTCCAAACCCAACGTGGAAAAGGAAGGAGAACAAGAAAAAAAAGCAGCAAAATTAGAAATATCCTTAAAAAAATAATTCCATGGGGTTTGGTTTTCCCAGTTTAACCTTTCCCCTCTCAAAAAACCGGCAGCAAACCAGGGATGGAGCAAAAAAAAAACACACTTTAAATCTGCTCTTCCCTGAGAGGCATCAAATCCAGCAGGAGCTGAACACGGATTTAGTGGAAGCTCAGCGGAAAGTTGGGAAATGGCTCTTTCAGGGTGATCTGCACAATGACCCTCCCAAATCCTTTGGTGGATGCTGAGCAGAGTTTGATGAGCATCTCCGAACACGTCCAACCTGGTGATGCCACTGGAAGCCACCCAAGACTCCGATTGGGTTATAAGAAGGACCGAGTTTAACGGCGCAGCTCTGAACTAAGCCTGGCCTAAGAGAAACCTCCATCTTCTTAAACATCACCAGTTTCTTCAACATCACTTCCCCTCTGGTGCTCCTGCAAAGCAGGACCAGCTCTTGGCACCCCACGGGACGCCCTCGGCATCCTGCGGGGCCGGAGGATGAGCAGCAACGCCAGGGCTGGGAATAAACGGCTCAAAACTTGGCTCCACGGGTTTTGGATGGGAACTGGGCCAAATCCTGCTGCTCACCTGCTCTGCTGGGGGTTTTGGTGCCCAGGTCCCTGGTCCTGACGGGGGTGCTGGAGGTTTTGGAGAGTTTGTTGGCCGACACTCGGTACAGGACGCCGCCGATGCAGCGGAAGCCTTTGCTCCTCCACCGTGGTGATGCCAGCTGGGATTTGCCACCTTGGGGCGATGGGCGGGTTTGGTTCAACAACAGGGACCTGCAGGAGAACAAGAGAGACAAGGGCAGCCAAAATTAGGGAGGATATCCCAAAAAAAAGGGGCTGCTCCGGGAGCAAACCCTCGGATCAGATGCTCCCAGGAGGGTTTGGGTTGGAAGGGACCTTCCAGGTCGTCTCATTCCAACCCCTCTGCCAAGGGCAGGGACACTTTCCACTAGAATGGAGGGGATGTATGGAAAAGCCAGGGAGGAAAAGCTCTGATTCCAAGTGATTTACACCAAAAAAACCAACCTCCAAGGACTCTGCCACTTCTCCCTCTCTCGGCTTGCAGCTCCAGCCCCAGGGAAATGTGGATTTAATCCCATGATGGAATCAGCAGTGTGGGACCTTCCCTGAGCTTAACCAAGTTNTTTGATCAGATGCTCCCAGGAGGGTTTGGGTTGGAAGGGACCTTCCAGGTCGTCTCATTCCAACCCCTCTGCCAAGGGCAGGGACACTTTCCACTAGAATGGAGGGGATGTATGGAAAAGCCAGGGAGGAAAAGCTCTGATTCCAAGTGATTTACACCAAAAAAACCAACCTCCAAGGACTCTGCCACTTCTCCCTCTCTCGGCTTGCAGCTCCAGCCCCAGGGAAATGTGGATTTAATCCCATGATGGAATCAGCAGTGTGGGACCTTCCCTGAGCTTAACCAAGTTTTATGGAGCTCCACAAGCTTTGATATCCCTGGAAGTGCTCAAAGCCACGTTGGATGGGACTTTGAGCCACCTGGTCTAGCGGGTGACATCCCTGTCCACAGCAGGGGGTTGGAACGAGATGGTCTTTAAGGTCCCTTCCAACCCAAACCATTCCATGATTTTATGATCCCTGGATGGGGACAAGTCACCCAAGACCATTCCCATCTCCATCTATCACCTGGAGAAGATGATGGGACACAAATGGAGTTGAGTGGGTGGTGTTGCGAACCTGTTGCCACCTTCCCCCCTCTCCCTACGTCCCCAAATCCCGTAACGAGGCAGTGGGACAGCGACGGGTCGGAAGCCACAATCCAACGCATAAAGGAGCCCAAAATAATCCCATAATGTTATCCTGAAGGATCAGTAAGCTCTGAAGTGGCACCCTAGGGGTAAATATCATGGAATCATCACGGAAAAGACCTCCAAGGCCATCGAGTCCAACCTGTGATCCACCCCCACCTTGTCCCCAGCCCAGAGCACCGACTGCCACATCCAGTCCTTCCTTGGACACCTCCAGGGATGGGGACTCCACCACATCCCTGGACAGCCCATTCCAATGTTTAAGAACCCTTTCCATGAAGGAATTCCTCCTTGATGTCCCACCTGAACCTCCCCTGTCATCGGCTGCCTCTCCAAAGATCCCAATTTATCCCTTTACCACCCGAAACCCACCCAGCCCATGACCCCGACACCTCCTGCACTGCGCCGGAGCCTCCCGGTTTTTCCGTCCATCCCCCACTATCCAAACAGGCTAAATCCAATCTCCTCCAACATCAGCCGCCTTCCTCATTTAGTGCTAATCCAAACAGTAATTTGTTTATGCAAATTGGAGCTCTAATTTCGCATTAAGCCCAAACTATGCCCGTAATGCTATTAGCAGAACGTNGGCTCACCCTGACAGCCCGTTCATTCCTGAGGGTTGTTGCCACCGGGCAAGCGCTGCCTGGGTTTTTTTTGTGGGAATGGGAATGGGATAAAAGAGAGGCTGATCTCGCTTTCCGGTTTTCCCAGGGCTTTGCTCCTTATGGAATTGCTCCAGAGAGGAGCAGCAAGTCTTGGGAATTCACAAAGAGCTGCAGGGGTGGCACCGTTGGCTGAAGGTGTCGATGGCACAAGGGACATTTGGGTCACCCTGGGACCATCCAGAACCTCATGGAAAACCTTGGAAAAGCCAAGGTTTCATCCAGCGTTGGATGTGGGACCTGGAGAGAGAACTCGGGGCTTCATCATGGTCTGATGTGGGCAATAAAAATGATATCAAATGATATCAAATATCCAAGGACTGGCAGGGGGAGGGAGGGGATTCTCCCCCCCTACTCTTCCACCTGGAATTCTGCCTCCAGC
>VYXB01002401.1:0-18595 GCA_013397135.1 Pachyramphus minor
CTTACCTTGCTTTCCCGAGGCAAGAAAGACTGAAAAATTCTGAGACGAACTACCAAATTTGTATATAGCAAGCTGATGTTATTTTTATTAATAAGAGAAGCTAAGTTAAGTAGTACTGTTGTAGTATATGTTTTTTTCTCAGAAGATAAGCTAATTTAAGTTGTAGTGTTGTAGTATATGTGATTTCTTAGTTTTTATCTTTCTAGTAATAAATCTTAATATTATATCCCTTAAATCAAGCCTCTGTTTTGTCTGGATAAAACCTCTCTCAACTGATAGTGATTGTGTGAAGGGGGGAGTTTGAGAAGAAGGATTGAGTCCCTGGTATAATCAGTCATTAATGGGAAAAATGTGTTAAACAAAGGAGTCACACTAATTTAATATTTAGTCCTTAAAACTTACTTCTGACTTTAAATATAATATACAACCATAAGAATATAAAATTCTAGTGGGTTTCTGTGGGTCGGTTTTGGTACCAGGGAGGCTATAGGGGTGGCTTCTGTTAGAAGCTACTAGAAGCTTCCCCTGTCCCATGGACCCAATGCCAGCCGGCTCCAGGACGGGCTTCCTGCTGCTGGCCAAGGCCAAGGCAATTAGGAGTAATAGTAATGCCTCTGTGATAGTATATTTAAGAACAAAAGAATGTTGCGCAGAAGAAATTACAGCCAGGAAAGAGCAGAGTGAGAACATGGGAACAACAATGCAGACACCAAGGTCAGTGCAGAAGGAGTGACAGGAGGTGCTCCAGACACAGGAGCTGAGGCCCCTGCAGCCCCTGATGCAGACCAGCTGTGCCCCTGAAGCACAAGGAGGACCATCAGGGTGCAGAGACCCACCTGCAGCCCATGGAGGAACCCATGCTGGAGCAGATGGATATCCAAAGGAGGCTGTGATCCTGTGGGAGGCCGAGGATGGAGCGGGGTTCTGCTGGAGACCTGCAGCCCGTGGAGGGGGAAGCCCACACTGGAGCAAGTTTTTCCTGGGTAGGACTTGTGCCCCTGTGGGGGACCCATGCTGGTAGAGCTCATTCATGAAGGACTGCACCCCATGGAGGAGTGACCCACGGGACAGCAGTTTGGGATGAACTGCTGCCTGAAGGATGGACTCAGGCCAGAGATGTCCATCAGGGACTGTCTCCTGTGGGACGGACTCCATGGGAGCAGGGGAAGGACTCCTCTCCCTGAGCAGCAGCAGAAACAACAACTGACCATTACCCCCGTTCCCCGTCCCCCTGCACCACTGGGGAGGAGGATGGAGAACATGGAAGGAAGGAGGGGTGGGGGGAAGGTGTTTGTAGGACTATTTTATTTCTCACTCTTTGGCTTTTATCCTGTTAGTAATAAATATAAGAACTATCCCCACTTTGAGTCTGTTTTGCCTGTGAATGTAATCAGTAAGTGACCTCTCCCACCTCTTATCTCAGCTCTTGAATCCTTCGCTGTTTTGTCTTCTCTCTCCTCTGTCCAGTTGCAGAGGAAGAATGATAGAGCGCTTTAGTGGGTACCTGGTATCTGGCCAGGATCAACCCACTACAGAAATAACCAGACTAATATTTCATCATTGACTGAAGTGGATCGTAGGAAATTGTCTAATACTCCCACACCCACTACCAGCACTCGTTTATAATTCTCTTTCAATATCTGTGAAGTATCTGTGTGGTATTTAAGAATTTACGGATATTCCGCAGCCTCCACAAGCAGTCTGTGGCACTGCTCCTGTCTTGACAGAAACATTTCTAATATCTAGTCTGAATATTTTTAACTACTCACTTTGTCCTACTGTGATCATGAACAGATTTCTTCCTGTCTTTAGATGCATAAAAACATTATAAAAGAGACTTATGTAAGCTTTGAATAGCCCAGGACAATTCATCTAAAGAAGAGAACAACCTTTGATACAGGATCTGCACTGGTCCCTGATCACTCTTCCTGCTTTTCTCCTGTTTTCTAGAGTTGGTCTACACTTCTGAAAATTGCAACTGAGGTCTTACTGTTTCTGAGTAGAGCACATAAGTAAACTTACATGTATTTCTGATGGTGATTCTTATTTTTGCTTTAGCAAATTTATTTTTACAAAGATGTTGAAAGAGCAAATGCAAATTTTGTGTGTAATAGACTTATTCAAATACACCTATCCAGCTAAAAAAGATAACATAAATGCACAAGGCATATTGATACATGTCACTAGTGTAAAATAATAATTTGCAAACTTTTCATTACGAATGACACACGTAAAAAATTCTTATTTTTTGGTGGGTTTGTTTTTTGTTTTTTTAAGAAAACTAAACTGATTACACATTCTTAGTTATACTGTCTGTATTGATTCTTCAGTGCTGTAGTTCTTTTACAGTGACATGTCACAAGAAATGCAAGTGTAGGTCATGTGTGCTCTCTGTAACTAAAGTCACGCAGCCACTGCAAAACATCTTGATCATGCAAACTATGTCAGTTGTTGAGAAATTTAATTTTGCTTAAATCTTTTTACACTTTCTCTATTTTATTTGGGTTGCATCCACCTCAGCAGTTTTGCTATGTCAGATGTGTGGTATCAAATTACTGTTAAGAGGAAAACCAAAAATTAGTCCTGAAAAAGATAACATTCCTGAAGGAAGCAGAAAATAAGCACAAGGTTTTCTGAGGTGCACTAGGTTAATTGGTGTCTCTGAAAATCAGGCTGTGAGTGGATATTGTTTCAGTTGGAAAATAGATTGGGTTTATGTGACAGTTCTTTTTATATGATTGAATTAACTCTAAGCTTCTTTATGAGCTATTTATATTGATGTACAAATCTTCCACTAGCAAAAAGAAAATACTTTCTGAGAATGTAATTAATTTGTCTTAATCTATTCTCTAGTTTAAATTGAAACAGAGCATAAGCATCCCACTTGAAAAGCTTGTTAAGACACCATTTGAACTGATTAATAGTCTTCTGCATGAAGTATCAGCTTTCTTCCTAAATAAAATCAAATCAAATTAATATCTTAATATAGAAATATGAAATATATGTAGTGTGCTTTAGTATGATCCTTTAGGTGCAGCTCGCAGTAACAAGAACAGAAGGTCCCAGCTGTTCAAGTTCAACCATAAGGCAGTGCCTTAATAGTGCAATCAGTTTGTCCTAGATTCCTTCCAGCAGAGTTCAGGATGCTCTCTGACAAGCACACATAATCCTTTGAGCAGCTCTGTGTTGTGAAGTCCTCTTTTAGATTCAAATTTAAATAGATTAAGCTTTTTTTATTTTTTTTTAACTTCCAAGATTTTAAATGCATAAAACCAGAAACTATGTCAGAAAATACTAATATTCTGTTACTTCTGTTCCTTCCATGAAGTCTGTCTGGACTTGGCTTCATTTCATGCATCTGTAACATACAGAGCTGTATATGTTACACAGCTGTGTATGTTACAGTTGTCACGCAGCTTTTCCTGAGGGAAAAATAAGATCCTGTAGAAGTCACTTAAAGAACTACAAGAATTAGGGTTTTCTGGTCTATATAAAGCTTTAGATTTTGCGTATTACTCACGTATATTACAGCAATTGTGTAGGGGTGTCTGTATTTGAGAACAGACTGCTATGTCTTATGTTCATTAATTTTTTAGCTTTTTCTTATCCAGCAATTAATATTGCTGTTACTTGATGTTACTTATCATATAATCATTGATTACATACCTTCTGGATTCCTGAAATACCTCATCCTGTAGTATTGTATGGCCAGCGAAACTTCAGCCCACTGTCTACAGAAAACACTAGTTTTCTTTTGTTTCACTTAAAAACATAATTATTTGGATAGTCCCATTTGAGATTTCAGTGTTGCTTTCTCTTTTCCCAATTCTAGTCAACATCTCCTTGAATCACAATCATGATTGGAGTTACTGTGTTCCTTGAATGTCTCAAATTTGCAATATCTGGTAACTTTTTGCTTCCACTGTTTAACATTGGGGGTGATGGCTCTTCCAAGGTTTAGCTTGTACAATACTTGCAGAGTAAACATCTTTAAATATCCATGATATTAGGTAAACTGAGTTCTATTCTGATTTTACTTCTCCTGTTTCTCTCCCTCATGCTTTCCAGCACAAGCTGTTTGTGATAAAACACCATACTTCAGGGTAAGAACATTGAAAGCTTCAAAATCTGTTAGGTTTTTTACATTTAAGTGTCTACACACCAAGCAGAATTTAGGGTAAGAACCTGCACCTTTATAATGCATTTCTATGCTCCTAGTTTGTGCTTTCCTCTACTAGTGAATCATATGGAGTCTTGTTTTCTCCTGTAAGTTTAGCTGCCAAAATTTTAAAATTTAAGTCTTCTCTACTCTACTGCAAAGAAGGGTTCTAGAAATAAAGTAAATTAGAAGACACTGGGATTAATGCATTAATCTTTTTAAAAAATATATAATTATGTAAATTAATTCTTGCACGAGTTAGGAATTTTGTAGTGGCTTTTCTTTCCAGATCTCTATAGTTATTGCAAAGAAACTTGTAAGTAAGCTGTGATTTATGAGCTAAAAATGCTCTGATCTTTTCCAGAATCTGTAGTAACTCTCCTTTTCCATGACTGAGTAATTCAACCAATATTTTAGTATTACAGCCTAAGGCAATGTAACTAGCAGTGTCATTAAACTTGCTTTATTTGCCCTGTACCAGGCTCCAATGAAATTATTAAGTTTTTGTATAACAATCTGAAGAACATCTGTTTGGCTGAAGAGAGATCTTTAATACTGGATGCAGTCTATGTTCTTTTATATCAAATAAAGCACCAAATATGTCTCAATGTGGTAAGCAGAAAAAACCCAACAAAACAAAACCCACATAAATTGTTATAGTGCTTAAGAAAAAGAGAAGGCGTTCCTAATGGCACAATAAGCTAGGGCTTTTTAGTTTTTCAGGAAGACAGTTTTGCCTAAAAATTTATTTTGATTCAGCTGCAGAATGAAACCTGAAATTATAAATATTCAGTTCTGCCCCACTGTCCTGTTGATTGTTAACAACTGAAAAACATGAGACATCATAAAATGTTCAAAAATTAAAAGGAAGATGAAGACATCAGACAATCTCAGGACTTGTTGGACAATGTAATTTTGTTTTGGAGAAAAGTAGCAGCAGTAAAGATTTTGATATGAGGTCTCCTTTAATTTCATCTCATCCACATATTTGTCCTCTAAAGTACATTAGATGAAGAACAAAGACTGAATAGCCATTCATCAGAGGTTCCATGTCAATGAAAGTTCAATTGACCTAAAAAATTCAGCAGCCTTCTAATGTATTTTGTACATTAAGGCTTGTGACCATTTCAGACAGCTATGATTTTTTTTTAATTACTCTATTTTCAATACGATCACAGGATGAGTGCCTGTTGTTTGTATTGTTTTTAGAACAAAGTGTGATTACATGTCTAAGCATTTTCCTAAGTACAGAAATTACCTTGCATTTCTGAGAGCTTTCTCTTGATTTTCCTTATTTGCTTGAATGTGTTTAGAACGTTGAGTTTGGTTGTGGTTTTGGTTGATGTTTTGTTGTTGTTTTTTTTCAAAATAAACTGATCCAGTTTATTTTCTGTACACCAGTTCATAACAATCTGAGCAAACCATCAACCTTATTTTGTGGGCAGGCATACCCACAGCTTAACAAAATCTGTAATTACTTCTGAGAAGTTATGTGTATGTGACAAGCTACTGATTACAGAGGTATGACACCAGTCCCTATACCTTATGTTATAAAGACAAACTATTAAACAGCAGCAATCACATGTCCTTCCTCTTGTGGCTGTCACCACTAACAAAGCCTGTTATCTCTCTCATTGATGCTTGCTGTTTGTGACTGACTCTCCCATATGCTTCTGAAGTGACAGGCTCCTCTATCTATAAATTGGTAACTATCACAGAAAACAAGCAGTTGGTTATCTTTTTATTTGATACTTTTTCTGTGTTTAGGGGAGTGCAGAATGCAGCTGGTGCATCAATGACACAATGTGGTGCTCAGAACCACAGGAGGATGGTGATGGCAGTGGAAAAAGTCAATGTGCCTGAAAACTTCACTGCTACTGAAACTCAAGTGAACAGGAAGCTCTGACGTCTATTTTTCTAGGGAAAAATACCCAAAAAGGACAGGATCCAAAAAGTAAAGGCTTTTTCAGCCACCTGTAGTTTTATCTTGTAATGCAAAAGTGTGGTAGGAAAGAAATACTTATTTCTTCATACTAAACAATTTTATATTTAGAAAAAAAAGTCGGACAAGAAATCTGTTTCTCTCCCCCTCCTCAGAGTGTTTTGATAACATTTAGCTCATGTGATTAGATGATATGGAATCACTTGTGACTATTGGAGAGAGAAGGCTATGGGAGAGCATAACAAAGTTAGATGCTTAGGTGCTTAGGAGGCAGAATGACAGATGAGTCTGTCTATTTTCAGTGTAAGCAAATGCACAATAAAAGGGATAACTGTAACTGCAAACATACCTTGAGGGGAGGTTTTAAATTAACTGTACCTTTAAGGAAAAAGGATCTGTGCAGAAATGCATGAAATTACCTGCCTAAAACATAGTTGTGCACTAGGAAAGCAAAATAATGAAAGAAGAATGGAAGAAGGAGAGATAATAAGGATTCCTGTGATCATGTTAACCCTTATATAATGGAGATTAGAATGAAATATTAAATAAGTATATTAGCTTAAAACTTTATTATTGTCCTTTATATCTGACACTGATTACCCTATTGAGAAAGAGAATATATGTATAGCACAGAAACATGGGTTTTATTTAGGCTTAAATTTACATTTATAGTTTATATGAATTAAGCAGAACCTTTTATATCTAAATAATCATCATGTTTAAAATAGATGCTTTATACTGATGAAGCAGTGCTTACCTATTTGCAGAGAGAAATGTGGTACATGGGAGCTGAGGTGAATGCAGTATAAAGGGAAGTTATAGCAGAAAAAATTGTTCCATTCTTACTCTCTTTCTGTAGGATCACTGGAGAACCTGAATGGATGAGAATTGATGGTTATGTAGCAGATAATCTTGAGTGCCATCAAGTGGCACGTACAGGACAACCAGGGGATCAGATCCAGTCAGCATTTTTTATGAAAAGCAGGTCATGCTTGACCAACCTGATCTCCCTCTTTGACAGGTGACCCACTTAGCATGTGAGGGAAAGGCTGTGGGTATTGTTTGCCTGGACTTCAGTAAAGCCTGTGATACCATTTTCCACAGTATTGCCCTGGACAAAACTGGTCCTGGCTTGGACAGGTGCAATCTTTGCTGCATAAAATCCTCTCTGGATGGCCAGGCCCAGACAGTGCTGGTGAATGGCGTTACATTCAGTTGGCCACTAGTGGGTTTCCCTAGTACTCACTTTTGGGGCCAGTCCTGGTTTTTTATCAATTATCTGAAGGAGGGGATCAAGTGCAGCCTCAGTCAGTTCATAGTACACGAGGTTAGGTGGGGGTGTTGATCTGCTGGAGGGCAGGAGGGCTCTGCAGAGGGATCTGGACAGACTGGATTGACGGGCTGAGGCCAATGGTATGAGGCTCAACAAGGCCAAGCTCTGGGTCATGCCCTTGAGTCACAACAACCCCAGGCAGCTCTACAGGCTGGGCTGGAAAGCTCCCAGAGGAAAAGGACCTTGCGGTGCTGATTGACAGTGGCTGAAAATAAGCCAGCTTAGATCAGTGTGGCCAGCAGAACCAGGACAGTGACTATCTCCCTGTACTGGACGCCGGTGAGGCCACACCACCAGTTCTGGGCCCTACAAGACATTGAGGTGCTGGAGCACGTCCAGAGAAGGGCATTAGAGGTGATGAAGGGTCTGAACCACAAGTCTGATGAGGAGCAGCTGAGGAAGCTGGGGTTGCTTAGCTTGGAGAAAAGGAGGCTCAGGAAGGACCTTATATCCCTGTACAACTACCTAAAAAGATGTTGTAGTGAGGTTGCAGTCAGTCTCTTCTTGAAGAAAACGGCCTCAAGTTGTGTCAGGAGAGGTTTAGATTGGATATTGGGAACAATTTCATCATGGAAAGTGTTGTCAAGCCATGGAACAGGCTGCCCAGGGAAGTGATGGAGTCACCATCTGTGGTGACTCCACAGCTATTTAAAAGATGTGTAGATGTGGTGCTCAGGGGCATGGTTTTGTGGTGGACTAGACAGGCTTAAGTTTATGGTTTGACTTGATTATCTTAAGGGTATTTGCCAGCATAAATGGTTCTATGAACCTATCATTTGAAGAAAAATTCTGCAACTTTTTGGCATTTGACTGATGGAATTGACTGATTTTGAATGATGGAATCAACAGTGCTACTAATTCTGAAGATGATGCTAGACTTGATATTCTGCCATGAAAAAAATTTGTGACTACTTTATATTTTTTGAGATTTTACTTTGCTCAAAACAAGTCTCAAAATGGTTAAGAAAATCTTTAAGATAATACTGCAATTTTAATGAATATTCTTGGAGCCCCAACTGTCAATGAAATCCAACATCTGAATACCAATTGCATTTTGATCAAGCATTATATCCTAAGACTGCAATCTATTCCATAACTCTGAAGCACTTATGTCAATGTGATCACCGTCTGCACTAGGTAAAATTTCAAATCAATGCTTTTTTTTTTTTTTTTTTTTTTGGTTGTTGTTGTTGCAAAGGAGAGGCCTTTGTTAATCTTATATCACATTGAAAATAAAATAATCTCCCTCTGGATCTCCATCTATCATAAAAGGAAAAATAAAATAGGAAGCCCTTAGAATATGGCATCAATTTCTTTACTGGCACATTCATAAAGAAAATTGTTACAAGTACGAGAGACAAAAATTCTTGGATTCTGTCCTACACTCAGCAAGTATCTAGATAACTTATGCAAATACATCATTTCATTTCAGACTGAGGAATTCATCTTGAAAGAGTTCAATATAATCAGTAAACTGCCATAATTTTTGTAGGACCTGATTCTGAAATTAGCAAAGTACTGAAGACCTAAGGCTTTGGTAGAGTTCTGGCATTCTGTATAAATTGCAAGGATTAGCATGTTGGAGTGAAAGAGATGCACTTAGTAGTAACAATATCGACATGTTTCTACTCCAAGGCATTTCTGAAGTAAGTTGAACAAAAGAACTATTTATGTTGTTTCCCAAGTCCTAAAATATAAAATTGATATCCATATTTGAATTCAACCTGTATTTGAATACTCTGTTAGATTTAGTGAACAAACATAGAGGATTCCTCTTGATGTGTAGGGTTTGGAACCTTCATGAATAGAGAGGGAAATCCCAATCTGACCCTGAACTTTTGGTCAACTACAGGAAGTATGAACACCTTTGTAAACTCTTTGTTTCAATTTTGTATCAACAGCATGAAACCATAAAAACATAGAGGACACCACTCATAATCAGTAGAAACAATCATTCAGCTCAGAACCTTATCTCTGACAGTAGACAAATTGCTTTGTCTCCTAGCACTGAAATAAAAATATTCCAAGTAAGGGGCTTAGACAGTGTCTGTGTACTTTACAGACTTCTCTTCCACAGTTTCAGCATCCTGCTGCAATGAATTCCTTCACGTTACCTATACTCTGTGCAGAAACTTTCTTTTGCCTTCCAAAGGGAAAAAATGAAAATTGGTAATATATCTATACACTGATAAGGTCTGTAGCTTCTTTAATTGAGGGAATCAACCTCGAGCTTGGTTGGCAAGGGGGAGGTGGCAGTAGGGGGGCAAAAAAAGGGGCAGGAAAGTGTAGCTGTTCCCCCTGGTGATGCTTATTGTTTTATTCATCAGTCATGTGGAAAGCTGTTCTGAAAGGAGAGGGTGGAAAAACAGAAGACTTACTATAGTTCTGTTCCATTCTTTTATTGTGTGGAGGGCAGATCTCTTATTCTATTCTTATAATATTAAAGGGAAAAATAAGTCTTGTTTTTGTTAAATGTTCTCAGGGAAAATCCTTTGTTCCTTGTTCTCAGGGAAGATCCTTTTTAGCATTCCATTGAGGATGAAAGCTTTAGCTCTGCCATATATGTATGTATGCTGGATGCCTTCAAAGAGCAGTGGTTCCTGTTATGAAATCCTAGGTTTCAATAAGCAGCACCTCAGAAGTGCTCAGCCTGAGGCATGATATTGTTGTACATAGCCTGCTGTGACTTTGCTGACCTGTCATGAAGAACAGGAAAAGATACAGAAATCACAGATTTCTGTGATACTTGAGGAACAGGAAAGTACTTTTACCATAATGTCAATGTTCATTTCTCTGAACCAGGTGATGAGTTTGGCCACCTCTAAAACCAATTAATTTAGTTTTATATTAAGAGTAAGGGCACAGAGGACCTGCATTAGGCTTAACAAAGATAAATGTGAAGTCATATACTGGGATGGAATAATCCTGAGCAGCAATCCAGTCTGGGCACTGCCTGCCTGAGCAACAGCTCTGCAGAAGAGTTCCTGGGGCTGTAGGGGACACTAAGCTGCACAGGAGCCACTTTGGGGCTGGAAGCAGCAAGGGCCATCACCATCCAGTGCTTCAGTAGCAAGGGCATAGTCAGGAGAGGCAGGAATGTGATTAACTCCCTCCACCTGGCACTTTTTGGAACACCACCCAAAGGTTTGGTCCCCTCCATCTGAATAAATACGCAGAACAACTGGAGAGAACCTAGTGGAGGGCGACTGAGGTGGAATCTAATTCCAACACCTACAATGTAGTGATAGAGAAGATGGGGGTACTCTCTTGACAAGGGTACATGATGACAGGACAAGAGGCAACAGGCAACAGGGAAAATCATGTCTGGATATGAGAAAATTTTTTTCCCTGTAAGAACAATTGAACACTGAAGTAGACCACATAAAGAAGTGATGAAATCTGGGAGAATCAAGACCTAGGTCAGGAGAGCTCTTGCAAATCTAAATAAAGCCCTGACTTCAGCAAAAGTTGGAACCAGATGATCTCCAGATGTCCCTTCTGGTATAGACTTCTGTGATTCTCACAATAGTTAGTTTCTGGTGGCCTTATTTATCTCATTAGTACTCTGTAACACAGCCCCTACATGGAAGAAATCAGTGTGCAAATTTTGAACTTTATTTCTGTATATGGTCCTGTCTCATCATTATGAAAATATGTGAGAAAAATTTAGTATTGACTTGAAGCAATAGGGAGTCAGAATATAAATGTCATTAAGTGAGCCCCAGTGTTTTAAATGAAACTCAGATTATTACCTGAAGTACATAGCAATGTTCAAAGCATGTCTTTGTAAGGGAATTTTGTAGTTGTTTGTGTTTTGTATTTTGAAGTACATTACTTTGACTTCATCCAAAACATAAAAGTGTAGAACATGAGTCTCACTGCACATAGCTACTCTGCTTTCCTTCTGTTTATTCTTCACATATTTCCTATTCACCATCTCTGTATTATCGTTGATCATTTACTGACTTCATTATAGAGCTCCAAGAAGTCATAAATGATATGGAAAAAAACCAGAATAAACATGGCACTTTTGCACGACACAGAGTAAGGAAATACAATGAAATAATTGAATAACAGACTTAAACCAAAATATCAATAAAGGGGAGAATTATTCACATGCAGTTTTAAAATGGGAAGCTCCTGGACATGGGCTTCTGGAGATCAAAAATGGAAATACTCCTCTATGAAAATGTACAACCCCCTTTTTGTGTATTCATGGCTATTAAATAATAAGAAATTGCTATAAAAAATAAAAAAGTTTCTTACACTAGTAAAGTTAATTCATTCAAATTAAAAATACCATGTGGCTTGGGTGGTCTGCTCATTGTCTCAAATAATCAATAATTGAACAGCAAATGCTAAATTTTCAGCTGGCAAACAAATCCATGGCCTAAAATACTTGCTCAAGCATTTTGCTGTGAAACAAGAACAGTGACAAAACTTGGCAGGAGGGGAGGCAGCAAAGAAAAGTGCACTTTGGCAAAAGTCTCTAACCTGTGTAATTTGCTTCCTTGCATGTTCCAGTGAGTGCTGTGTGACTGGGACTGACTATTGCAGTAACTGTAATATTTCTTTCTTTGTGAGGCTATCCCATCCTTTATATCTCACGGTGCTCCATGCAGAATTTGGACATAAAGGGCACATGGAAAAATGTGGAGGTACTATCAGGAATTAAATCTGTTGGGGTGGGTTCAGGCAATATTAGAAGTAATGCAACAAAAATTTTAGGTTTGGTTTCTGGTTTGGTGGCAATCAAAGGAAGGAACTGAGATGAGGTATGAAACCTGAAATGCAGTCTACGAGTTGCTTAAGCAAATTTTTGTTCTTTAAAGTGCTGTCGTGAGATATTCCTTGTGGAGGAAAGCAGTCAGACTTAGGACTCCTTACATCAGTTTATATAAAGTACAAACAGGTATCTGCAGTGTTAAGCATTCACTAGCACAGTTTTAATTTATATTTCTGGCTAAGTTACTTAATGTACTGTTTGAAAATCAGGGTGGGTTTTGGGTGGTTTGTTTTGTTTTGTTTGATTTGGTTTTGTTTCTGTCATTTAATACTCCACTTCTTATGGCTTCTGTTTGTGAATTAATTCTCTTTATCATAAAGTCTTCAAGTGGACTACAGATGGCCATACTAATGCTTGCCTTGGTGATTGATTGAGTGATTTATTGCCTAAGCAATACCTTTGTTTCGGTAGAATAGATATGAACTTTGCACTTTATTTTATTTTAGTTCATATATGTACTTTCTGCATAGCTAGGGACAAGTAAAGGTTTGTATGTAGCAATCTAATTAAAAAGAAGGTGATATGGATCCCCTTCCCTGTGTGTCATTGATTCAAATTCAGTTCACATGGGTAGCGTTAAATTCGCAACTGTGGAATAAGCAGATACTTTCAATCAGAACAGTTTTAATGAAAAATTTAGCACCACTACTTGACTCAGCAGACTGAGGCTTGAATTTGGGTTACAGTCAATTTACATTTCCATCAGTGAGTTTGTCCCCTGGCACCAAGTATTTTAGGGTAACACAATTTCTGACTCTTGGGGTATTAATAACCTTGAAATTCACTTTAATGTGTGTATTTTCAGTTAAAAATTCATTGCTAAAATGTCTCATCCCTTTGAGCCTGTCACCTGCAAAATGTTAAGAGTTGAACAGGTAAAAAAAATCACAATCAAGAAATCACACACTCTTAGAGAGGGCTTCTCAGCTCTGCAGATTACTTGCAGAGCCTTCTAGTACCTGACATGTTTCATATTTATTGCTCATCACCTTAAAGAATGCCACAAATGGTCTGGCTATCAAGAGGAAATGACTAAATTGTGAAGTGCTGTACCCACATGTCACCCATGTACTGCTCACTTTAATAAATTCATCGCCTCATTTGATGTTTCCAGACTTCTTCTCTGTTCACTGCTGTTATCCTCACCATTCTAACAGTTGCTGAAAAAATTTAGCCTGTTTATTTTGTCTGTCCTTTTTCCATGCAGATAGCTATCAGTATGATGTTTGGGGAGGGGAATGTGTTTAACCATTAGCACAAAAACACCTACTACATTCTGACAGGTATGGAGTTGGAATTGAGTCTAAACTTGTGCTCTCTGAAAGGTATTTGAGTTTGGGAGTGAAAGCATGAGTCAACAGGTTGGATACAATCTGTTCCAACCAGGTGAAAACTGGGCACTGCTAACAAAGACAAGCAAGTGTAGCCAATATCATGGCAGAGTATGTTAATCTACCATTGGATTTTCTCTAGGTGCAATTTCAGACCTGGAGAAATAATTCCATTTGATTGAGGTGCATGAAAAATCTTTTTTTTTTTTTTTCCCAAGTAGACCTTTCCCCGTGTTTCTCAAGGATCAGGCTGAATTCTTGAGGTATCACAACTTGATACCATTTTCTCTCGACTTTTCGTTAAGCATTCTTTCCAACATCTGTGCCTCTCTAGAAAAATCCTTATTTTCTTCTCAGGCTGTCTCCACCAGTTACATTTAACCTGCTCTGTCATAGAGCCTTGTCAAGTACCCAGAGTGCTGTCTCCAAAAGTGTTCTATGTATTATATTTTTCTGAAAACTTCCTTGAGCTGTTTCATTGCTGGGCATAATGGCATTTAAAACTGTGTATCTTTTCACTCATTTCTCTTGCCTTGTCTGCTCTGAGGGACTGACCCTTCTGTTTCAGTTTGTTGACTATTGTAAAAATTCATTCCATGGTTCCTGATTACAAATTTTTTTCCTCCTAATGCCCAAATAAATTCTTCTGTTCCTTTTTGAATTATCATAAGGCTTTTGAACAACTACCATGGCTATGAATATTAAATGATCTGCTCTACAGTGTGTTAATAGCATTATTAGGTACGGTACAGGATTTCCTGCACTGTTTCAATCTGTCAGCCGTATCTGGAGCAAGACCATAAAGCTAGGGCCTTTTTAAGTTGGGTTGCAATCCTCTAAGAAAAGCAAACTCTTGATGGAGTATTCCTCTTCCTCACCCTACTGCTATCATCCCAAAGGTTTTAAGTAGTGTTATCTTCTATTTTTAAATATTGTATCTTGAATCCTAGACAGGAGAGCTGTGAATTTCTGCCACCTTGAATGACATGCTTTAGAAAATATTGTGATATATTTAAAGCTTGATAGCCTTCTTTAAGGCTGATTTATCTAAATGCCCAATTGCAAGTGTCATGCTAGTTTGTGGAACAGTTCAGAGGTTCAAACTAAATGTTTCACTTTCTCAGATTTTTCGCTTTCATAAAATGAAATGGGCAAATACAAAATGTGAGTCAAATATCATTCTCATACTAAGTTAAAACTCAAGTTCTGTCTTTTTTTTTTTTTTTCAATTCTCCTTTCTCTCTACCATACTTACAGAGTTTTCCCAAACAGATGAGCATATACGGAGAGAAGAAATGAGAGATCAACTTAGTTCTGAATCAAGTTGTTCCAACCATTAGAATTAGCTAGATTTCCTGCTGTGTTAAAATGTGTTAAATTCCAAATGCTATCTCAAAAGACTAGACTGCAACAAACTGAAACTATCTACACCTTTCCTAAAAGAAGGGCACAGATTCTAGTGCTGGAAATCTTGGAAACACCCATGGGGGTTGTCTCAGGAGGGAGGGACCTTCAGAGGTTTCAGTTTCTATTGATGTTCCTTTTTGTGCAAAACCTCATGGACAAGCTCTGTAACTTGCTGACAAATTGCTCCCAAATCTTTTATATAACTACAAACTGGATCAAGACAGGAATCATTCTGCCCCCACCTCTCTTACTGTAAACTCTATGAAACTCTATATGCAAATTGTTTCTAGGCTTCTTAGCAGTAGAGACAAAACCAAACCCTCTTCCCTGCTCTTACCATCCCTAAAGAACTGGGGTGGAATGTGGTGGGGAGGAAGGGATGGGGTTGCTTTGCTCGAAGTGTTGTTTTTCTGGGTGTAGTGACTGTCAAGAGCACAGGTTACTTGCCTCCTTAGTACAGCAGGAGCAGTTTGCAGCCAGTCTGCTTGCCAGTTTTGTCACACAGTCACCAGAGCCGTTACCATTTTGCTGCCCACTGCGATATAGACAGACACCTTACTCGGGCTACAGCCACATGGTGGCTTCAAGGGGAAGTAGACATAGGATTTTATATAATCACTTTGTAAGGACAACCCACAAGTTGTTTGTGTCAGCAACAGCCCCAGTCAACCGTGTTTGCTATGGCTGCTCCCCTGAAGACCAGAATAGTATGTGATTTCCCTGCAGGCTAAGCTCATAGCTGTGATACAGCTGCAACCCTGGACTACCCCCAGCTCTCTTCCACAGAACTGAACTTATCCCCATATGGGTTTGTTTTTCAGGTTTTAAAAATAATAATGTGTATATGAGCTTAATAAAACTTGCCTTTTATATCTAAATAAGCCATGAAGGTAGTCTACAACCAAAACATTGAATGTCACATAGAACATATTTTGGGCAGTATCCCTCTGTACTCACCCTCCTTATTTTTTTTGTAAATGTTTCCTGATGTCAGACATGAAATGTTGAGCTGGATGGACCTTCAGTATGACCTTGCATTGCTGTACAAAATGTTAGTGAATCGAAAAAGGAACATGAGGTTTGATTATCAGCCATAAAACACTGAACTCATTGGAAAACAGATGGAATACAATTGATATTCTAAAAACTTTTATGGATATGCAGTCAAATGGAATAATCTAGTTAAACATCAGTTTCTACATACGGAAAATTATGCTAGAAAGTTGTAGTTATGGAAGCAGTACTTTTTCTTTATTAAGCTGGATGAAAAGGCAACTGCAATGCTAAGCTTGATTCAAGTGTCCTGTTAAAGGTATCATCTAAATTATAGTCCGGTTCAGAGAACTGATTCCTCTGGAAGAATACAAATTTTTAAATAGACCGTTAAACTGCTTCTTGTTCTGTAGTTTATTATTAAATATCACGTAATCTGAAAAGAAAGGACAGATTCAGGTAAAGTAAATGTAAGGCAAACCGAGTTGTAAAACATATAATTCCCATCAGTATAGATGTATTTCCTGATGGAATTCCTGTTGTTGCACATATAACTGGCATTTACAGTTGCACCTATATTAGACAATATCAATTATATTGTCTGTTAACCTGCATATGCTCTAAGAAAAAAAAAAAACTTTTAAAATAAATCATCCTCTAATTAAAGTGCATAAAGGGTATACATCATATGATAGTTAATAAATGCTAATTTTAACTAGTTAGTACTGATTTGTATGCATTTTAATTTTAAATTTAAGCAAATTTGGCTGTGGCATATAGGCTTTAAATTTCTGAGCTTAATAGAGGCAGGTTCAAGAAGTATTTTTCAAGCTCTTGACTTCTTACAGGAAGTGTCATGTTTTAAATAATATCATTTTTCTGATACTTATTTGGTGTTTCCAATTAAATGACAGAAAAATAAAAAAAATCTCTAATTTCACTGTGGAATATAATTGTCTGGACTTGTATGGCCCCTGTATGTAGTTTTCCTCCTTAAGTAAGTAATATTTGTAAATCATCTTTATGGATGCTAACATTAAGGCAACAATAGCAACTGTTTACACAGTAGAACTAATGGTTTTTGAGCACAGGACCGTGGATCACATATTCCTCTCCCTCTTTTTCCATGTAACTTAGCAAGTCTGTGAGTTTTTGGAGTTTTTTCCCCCACTTTTTCTTAACCAGTATAAATAATGCTATGATGCCTATGGAAAGCAGGATGTGAAATTCTGTGAAACTGACAAAAACCCTATCTCTCTTTTGAAGTTCACAGGTAATCATCCTGCTCTCTATTGCATTACTCTAGTCAAGACCTTTTTTCTACATGTGTCCAAATGGAATTATATGTAGGAGTACAGTCTCATTTTAACATGCTGAAAGGACCTCTAAGGGAAGGATGCTAGCTACTGAAACAGCAACACAATTTGTTGTAGCTAAGTATTGTTCCCATTTGATTTTTACTGCATGACAATAAACAGGATTTCAACAAAAAGGTATAGACACTCCACACAACAACTGGAAAAGACTTGCTCATGTAGTCCAGGGTGCTGCTCTCTGCAGTGAAAGGGTATTTCATGTCAAAGAAGTTGTCCTGGAATTTTTTTTCTAGGTACCAATGCCTCATTCCCCTGTTTCTGGTAAATGTCACTTTCCCATTGAAGAGCAAATACACATGCTTCTCTGAAAAGCAGCCACCTTGCAGCATTCACAACACTCACTTTTGTCCCTTAATTTGGTGCTCATGCACTTGCTTGAGCTTTGTAGTTGGGAACAAAGTATCTTGCCAATAACAGATGGTAGTGAATGGATATACAGAATGTATTTCCTGAATCATTTGTTTATTAGTTACAGTTTGGATACAATTATTTTTGATTCAGGCATATCTCTAGAGAATCTAGTTTTTCATTTGCATATTTTTCACTAAATTCTTATGGGTCCCTGTTGAAAACTAGATAAAGTACTCTATAAAAGACAACTACATTCAAGCTTATGTGACAGGCTTTTTCAGATACGTCATGAGAATGCTTACCTTCTGTTTCTCCACAGTATAGACAGACTAAATTAATTTTCCTGTATCAAAAGAAAGACAGGAGATATTGATCATCATTGGTTATGTTAGTGAAATCCCCAGGAGATAAGTTACTTTGCAGTCATATAGCCGTTTGCACAAACAGTGAGTATTTCAACCCCTGAAGTTAAGCTTTATTCACATCTTCAGTATATCATGAATAAAATGTGCATTCTGTACCACTGCTTTGTAACTTAAAAAAGAAAAAAAACCCCAAACAAACAAAAAAACCACACACATTAAAAAAAAAAAAAAAAAAAGGGAAAAAACCCATCCATACTGTATGGTTGCCCAAAATAGCTGATTACCCCATCTGCTAGAGATAGGCTGGAGTAGAGAAGTGTGAATCCTGCCAGCTCAGTTTTGATTTGAATCACAACTCCTGTAGTAACTGAGTAACTCCCAAATTAGCAAACCAGTAAGAACACAGAAAAATGTAATGGCAAGGTGGTAAATAATCCAACTACAGCCAAATGCTACAAATACCTTAGTTTTCTCTCCTTATTTGAGCTGAATCAAAAGATTCTATTGGAAAGGACTATTTTCACCTACTTCCTTTTTCTTTCTTCCTTTTTT